>LGRX02029461.1:0-61787 GCA_001247695.2 Cymbomonas tetramitiformis
GTTTAGGGTTTCCGGCATAAAGCCGAGACTATCTTATGTTTACTCTGACTTATGCAAACAGCGAAAGTGAAAGCATTCTGACTGTAACCCGATATATACCCGTAGCTATATATCTCACAGGTTATGGTGCGCCAGGCACCTTCCACTACTTTTGGTAGCATGATTGGCTAAACGCCTCCGCTTGGTGGGGCGTTGGGGGTCCCATTTGATGGTTGCGCTATGAGGACTCGCGGTTGAGGCACGCGTCGTTACGGAGTAATTGTGTTTATCGCTGCAGCGTACCCTACGTAATTCTTTTTGGATGTCCACGGGATTTTCGTTTTGACTGGACCTGATCAATCTTTGTCGCGGACTTCTTGCGCAACGTGTACTTCGACTTCCGCACTTCTACAATTGGGATTTCACAGTTACGGACGTTTTGACTGCTTTTGCCATTACCATTTCCGCGAGTTCCTCCTCTCCGCGCCATCGCCACCTTACCCCGACGTACCCACCTATAGGATTTTTATCATGAGTATTTCTTCGCACGCTACGCCTCCCATGGGGGCTCACAACCGGATCCGTCTTGACACAATTTTTTCCCGAGACGTTGGGATGCGCTATCGGCCGACACCTGCATCTCCAGCGGCTAATTTGACGGCCCCTGAGCGGACACGTGCTGTGGCCGTTCAAAATTCATCATGGGACGTGGATTTAATCAAAAGAACATCTCGAGACGCTCTTGGCTCCAAGGAGGCGTCATTCCGAGGTGACGAATCGGACCGCAATGTTTTGTGGACGTCGTTGGTGACATCTTTGCAGTCGGCATTTGAGCTGAAAGACACCGCCAACGACACCCTCTTCGACTTGGCGGACGCCACCAAGGAGGTCAACAACGTCTACAACGCCATCCTCTTCACGACGTTGACATCTTTGACGAGGCCTCACTCACCCGCAAGACGTTGGGTGGACGCTTCGGGACGTGCTTCACCGCGAGATGGGAAGCGAGCTTTGCTTGAGATCACGAAGAGGCTGCTTCCTCGAGTTCTCCGACCCCTTGGGAACTACGAGGAGTTGTGTGCCATTTACTTCGACTCCAAGCTCGACCCCGATCCGTTATTCCAGGACTTCGACGCATGCCTAACGGCTATCCGCAACTCGCCCTCTGGTCCGCTCGACGACATGATGGCCAAGAAGCAACTGCTCGCGTCCCTCGACCCCATCATGTACGACAAGGTCACCACGCCGCTTCGGCTCGACGTGGACTTGGCCAAGGTCGACCTCGAGGACATCTACGCCCACATCCTCGAGATTTGGGAGAGCGAGAACGGTGTTAGCCGCGCGAAGCAGCCTAAGCCGTCACCTCCGACTTCCCCAACTATGCTTTACTCTGGTGGGATTGACGTGAAGAGCCTCATCATGGAGTTCGAGAAGCAATTGGAGGCCGCCGCCTCTACCCTCGTGACGCTAAAGGACTCGATCGCGAAGGACGACGAGCCTCTCTCTGGATTCACCGACTCTCACCGCCACCGCCAGCAGCCTGACGGTAAGCGGGGTGTCACCTTCCCGCCCTCACGTTGGCGGGATGAACGCAACAGGAGGGACGATGGGAGGTTCCATGGACGGAACAATCGTGTTGGGGGCTATGGCGCGCGGAAGAGCTTCCGCTTCGCCGCGAGCCCGCTCAAGACCGACGGGAATTGGAGTCAAAACCACTACAAGAAGAACTCCGCCCACAACATCTCCTTCCACGTAGCCTCCTCCGCCTTCGTCCCTGAGTGCGCACGTTGTCCTCCTGGACACTACCACGACATCGCGAGTTGCCCCACGGACGACATGGCATGCGCGGAGTGCGACTTGGTGGCTGCCGACGAGAACGACGAGATCGTCTCCGCGTTCCAGACCGCCTTCGACGCTCAGGACGACGCCACCTTCGCTCGACTTTGTGGGCAGCATGATCAGCCTGTTGTTCGTCACGACGAAGAGCCCTTCACCTTCGCGGACGACATCAACATTGGCCTTCGGGCACAGTACGCAGGCTTAAAGCCTTCTCCGCCCTCTCTCCTTGCTACCCGCGTGCACGAAGCGCGCACAGCTCTCCGTGAGCTGAAGCAGGTAGCCGGTGGTGCTGAGCCGGCTCCGCAGCATTTTCCCATGGTTCATTTCGGCACGGACACGCCCGCCGTGATCGACGAGGGCGTCGCAGAGCCTGAACCGCAAGTGGCAGCCGAGAACGACTAGAGCGCGCTAATCTTCCCGAAGCAGTTCGTCGACGACGAAACCCCCTTCGAGCAGTCCTTTATGGACGGCATGTCTGTGAAATTGGGCTTCTTCGAGCCCGAGCCACAGGTGTCAATTCAATCCTTCAGCCCCCTGCCTCCGTACATTTCTTCCACGCATGATTCAGCTAGCGTGGCTGACTCGGAGTCTGGCGACGAGGAATTGCATGTGGACACACCGCCACCCGCTCCACGGGTTGGTGGTGTCCGGGCACCGTCAATTGGCAGTCTCCTCACGGCAGCGACACTGCCGGCTCTGTTCATTTGTGTGAGCATGGCTTTGCTCGACACCGTCACCGCCTCTGCACTTTGTGGCGCGGAGATTGCTCCACGGGCGGTGGTGTCCGGGCAGTACTTCAGTTATCAGAATTGCGCAATGGACTTCTTCCGTGACTCCGCCTTTCTGGACTCTGGACCCGCTGACCCCGACGACAACTTCAATCTGGACTCTGGTTCTTTGGACTTTGGCACTTTTGACTTCTTCAATCCGGACTTTGAGATTGACGACGGCAACTTCTACAGTGAACTCTGCTTTGTGGACCACTTTCAAAGTGGCTAGAGTTGCTCTGTGACTGCTAGTAGCCCTGCTAGATCAGCTTCAAGGCCAAGATGCCTCCCTGTGTGCACGGCTAGCTAGAGATTTGGGACCGCCCTGGCCAAGAGCACAGGCCCCCTCTAGAATTGTTTCCACCGCTTGAGATGGTGTGTTTTCTAACTGCAACAACCCTGTTCCACCCTAACTCTTCCTCCGTAATAGTCCAGGGTGGTGTGCTGGATGTGACACACCGTGTGTCACTTCCTGTTATCTGTACTAGTACTCCGTACAGTACGGGTGTCACAGGTTTAGGGTTTCCGGCATAAAGCCGAGACTATCTTATGTTTATTGACTTATGCAAACACCGAAAGTGAAAGCATTCTGACTGTAACCCGATATATACCCGTAGCTATATATGTCTCACAATGAATATATCTGCCAGGTTTCGTGAGTTGGAAGGCACGACAACTCCAATTCTGCAAGGCAGTTTTGGGTTTGGGTAAATCAAAACCCAAACCCACAACGCCTCATGTCAAGATGCGACTATTTGAAGCATACTTGACGGCAGGCCCTGCAACTTCCAGGATATATTCATAATACTGTTATGAATATATCTGCCAGGTTTCGTGAGTTGGAAGGCACGACAACTCCAATTCTGCAAGGCAGTTTTGGGTTTGGGTAAATCAAAACCCAAACCCAAAACGCCTCATGTCAAGATGCGAATATTTGAAGCATACTTGACGGCAGGCCCTGCAACTTTCAGGATATATTCATAATACTGTTATGAATATATCTGCCAGGTTTCGTGAGTTGGAAGGCACGACAACTCCAATTCTGCAAGGCAGTTTTGGGTTTGGGTAAATCAAAACCCAAACCCAAAGCGCCTCATGTCAAGATGCGACTATTTACTCCCTGTCATCATTGCTAGCAGCATCAAACGAATGGAGCGAGGTTCGCTTAACAGGCCCTTTACCTTGTCGCGCTTTCTGCCCTTGTGCACACGACGACTGCCTGCGCCACGCTTACCCATTTTTGTGATCGGTTAAAGTACACTATGGATCCGGTCAACATTAAAAGTGTGTGGGCGATCGGAGATTCCGACTCCTGATTTTGAACTCGTCTCCTATGTCGTAATCGACTAATCGTCCAATCAGGTATCAATCTCGTTTCCCATCATAACAAGTCAACAGCCAATGCCAAGCTCAGATTAGGGAATTTCTGGATCGATTAATCGATTAATCGACAATAGCCAATCAGTGCACCTCAATTTTGAATGATCGATCGATTTCGATAGGTACATTCCAGGTATCGATCAATTTCGATAGTTCGCAAAGGATATCGATCAATACTGAATAACCTATCGTACTTATCGATCAATTTCGATAGGCATAAATTTCCTATCGATAAATAACAATATATCGATTAATCGATACTATCGCAACTATCGAATATCGATACCTATCCTTGAAGAACTTCGACGCTGGTCAACAGTCAGAAGTCGGACCCCCAAGATTAGAAGCTGAGCGCTGGATCACGTTGGCGAATCTGGAATCAGAAAAAAAATGCCGATTTAAGATGCGGCACACGCTGGATTTGGATTTCCGATGGTCAGGATTTTGTCAAATTAAGAAACGTGCCCACGCTGGCAAAGGCAAATCCATGACCGTCGATTAAGAAACCAGCCGCTGGCAAATTTTCCCCGGCTTCTTATATACCGGTCTTTACTGTACGCACCCAAAATACAAAACGCATCTTTGAAACTTGGAAGTTTCAAAGATGCTTGCAAATTGCCCTCCCCGTCAGTGCGTTCAGCATCTTTCCGAGCTTAGAAGCACATGAAAAACATTTCCGAACGAAAATGGTTTTCATATGCTCCTAAAATATATGCGACTGCTGCTAGCCTACTGTAAGCCTTTGCCTTGCCTTTCCCCTCGTTCCTTTCCCTTCGGACAAGTTGTCCAGTGCTCACCTCCGGTCTAGAACAGAAAAAAACATTTTTTAAGTGAGGAAAAAATCGCTTCCGGAGGCTCTCGGCCAAGACGGAGTTGAGAGTTCCCTTCTCGCTTGTCGTTGTGGTGTCACAGATACTTTTCGAAACAGATTCGATCGGCCCATATATTTAAGCCAAGGAACAACAGTTGCGTCATTCATAGGGCACCAAAATGCTACACTCGGGCTGTAAACTCGAAATGCTGCAGAGAAAATCATACTTGAGACCTCGCTACGTGATTATCTTTTACCTATATGCTCCTTTATGCTTGAGCGTTGCTGAATCTGGTGTAGCAGAAGAATCCTTATCGTTAACTCGACACCTTCAAGAACTCTACATACCATCCATAATAAGCTCGAGTGGAAAGACGCCTGCTTACAAGCTGCACGCAGAAAATCATCACAAGCACCATCATCGCCCTCGCCACCCGCACCACAATTCCCCGCACAGATTTATGAAGTCGGAGCAGGAGCCATCTTCAAACGGTATAAAAAATATATTTGTCCGTTTTTATCGCAGTGCACGTTAACAAATAAGTTTTCTTGAAACCTATGCAATGAACCACAGCTCTTAAAGCTAAAGGTTGGATCGTAGACAAAACTTCGAATGTATTTACAACCTTTACTTGCTGAGCAGTTGGTGCGGGATATTTTCTGCGGCAGGCCTTGCAAACACCGGAGCTCAAAGTGTCCTCCCTACCTTAGTATCCTCTCCTTGCGCGGATTCAGAGAAAGCCCTGGACGCCATCCCAGACGGATATGCGCGTATTCCGAAGGAAGGAGCTTTGCACTATATGCGTATGTGCGAGTCAGCAAAATCCGGACCCATGGGCGGTCACCTCGAATGCGAGGAGGACCCGACGTGCTTGCATTGTATTCCCCAATGGAAACGAGATCGTGCCAGGTACGAAACAGGGTTCCTTGGCGATGTCTAAAGTTAAGTTTACCTCGCGATACCTTCTTCGCACAAACTATGTTGAGTTAACACTCGCCGTGAACATGAGCATACTCTAAAGGAAAATGAAGACGTCGCGGTTGGGAGTTCGTTGCCTCGCGTTCTCTAGCGCACTTACTCAAAGTGGTTTGAAGTACGCCCGCACAGTTTGGTGACAAATGCATATTTCGACCAAGGACTAAAAGCAAAGCGGCAGGCCATAATTTCCGGATCGTTCCCGGACCCTGCCTCGCAAGGTGAACATCTGCTAGGCCCCGGCTATCTTTCTGCTATATTCGTTGCTGGCCGAGACATCCTCGGGCGCACTTGTCAGAAAATATGACCGCCCAAACTTGTGAAGCCTCACGGAACGTGAAACCTGAGTTGTCTATGATATCGCACTGAAGGCTGAATGTGACTCTGCCTTTTCAAGTTCTGAGAGAGGTGCTGGGCAGTGAAATTGCGCTGGTCAAAGTGCTAATAAAAGTTGTGCTGGGCAGATATGATAATTTTAATGGCAGTGAATTGGAATGGAGTCGCACTCTTCTTCAACTGGTTGTGTAGTTGTGAGGTGGCCGGAGCACACGACTGCAAGTGCGCATCCCAAAGCGCAACCCACATGGCGATACGGTTCACGTCCTCCCTCAAGTGGCAACATTTCCCCAACTTCATCGAGATCTTGCTTGAAGTGCCTTGATTTCGTTGCGCCGAGAATATGTGAAGGAGCTACGCGCGGCACATTTTGCTCACACATACGCTCTCGGTGTTAGGGGCGTTTGGGGTAGGGTTTGTGACGGTTCAAAGGGTGATAAGTGTAACCTCGCACCTGTGATTGTGTGTGTGTGTGTTATGCCTTCTGCTTGCACTTTCGACTTTTAGATGTATTTCCTGGTGCCCGCGAAAGTGACTCGTACATACGCTTTATATGCAACAATTGATAAATGCACTACGCACCTATTCCTTCTCATTGTGCAACGTGGGTCGACCTGGGTCTCGCCTTGTTTCGAATCTGACGAGGAGTCGAGGGGATTGTGAACAGGGAAAGGTCGCTTGTTGTGGCTACGGATCTCCAAACCTATGAAATCCTTTCCAGAGAGGGCGTGGCAGTCCTTTCTCCTGAGCTGTTTAACGACGCGGCAAATGCTTCTTCGAAAAGCAATGATCCGTCAGAAAAGATAGGTATGGGCCCACTTCTGTGGCGCAGCATCTTGCTTGCAAGCTTTGTCGAACTGAAAAACCCTGCCACTGAACAGACAAGACAAGCAGCGATGATATTGAATGTGCAAGCTACGAATGACTTGAGACCTTCCACGTATCGAACGCTAGAGAAAGGCTAAGGAGCTGTGCCACGGGTGCCCTTCCCATCCAGGCGGCTTCATGGGCTCCATGGCAGTCCACATATGCATGATGCACGAGCTTGTCAGCATGGGGTACACTGTTCTCAGCCATGTGAGTGCCTCGCCTTCCCTTCTGCCACGTCCTTTGATATATGTTTGTTCTACTTGCACACGGTTGTGTGTTCTCTATTTAACGATGACCAGGAACCATCACTGCGACCTCTTGCAATTCCAGAGCATACGTAGAGTCATGTCTATATACCGTTTTGCACAGGGTCGGGTTTCGACTGTATTCCATATCTCAAATGGTCCGTCTGGGATATTTAAATCGCTTTTGGCAGGGTCTATTCATGGCTTTACTTCTGCTGCTTTAATGAGGGTTGAGTTATGCTTGTATACTGTTTTGCGTGTGGATAACGCTTTTCTTATCGTGGAGGCACACTTGTGTACCGCTATGCAACTGTTCGAGTCACACAAGTCGAGCTATTTTTGCATGGTTAAATCACAACGCTACATTGCTCTATGCATGATTAAATCAGAAAGGTCCACTGCTTTTTGCATGTTGGAGATGTGTCTCTCACCTTAGTTCCCACTGACAATTCACGACTTTCTGCTGCTCCATACTTTATAGAGTAACGCCTAAATGATGCTTTTTGCATGGTGAAAGCGCGCCTCTACACCGCTTTTCGTACGGTGGAGGCGTGCCTGTACACCTTTGTTCTCATTGTTGTTTCGCGACCGTTTGCCGCTTTATGCTTGATGGAGTAACACACATCTGACGTTTTTTGCATGGTGGAGGCGCGCCCTTACATTATTGTACGAGCATGCACTCTTCCCCCTCCCCCCACAGAGAGCATTGAATACCAAACAGAGGTCCACCAGGCTAGTATTATATTCCATATATTACTTGCCACCATCTGGCCTATTCCGTCTCTCAGCATGTGGTCAAGGTGGAGCAGTGCTTTGACCGGATGCACGAAGCTTCTAAGGCTCGCAAATTAGGCTGCTGCGCTCTGCTAGAAGCAGCCTGCGCTCCGCTAGAAGCAGCCTGCGCTCCGCTAGAAGCAGCCTGCGCTCCGCTAGAAGCAGCCTGCGCTCCGCTAGAAGCTGTGTTAGGTCCTTAGAAGCTACTGTGAAGCTGCTGGTGCTCTACTCAGCCCGGCTTCACAGCTTCCCTTTCGTGCACATGCGGAGCAACTGCTGCCCAACACTGCTCAGCAGACGCTCACCTGACAGACCTACAGGCATACCCAAGCCACATGCGAGGGGAGGGAAAGTTCGAAGGTGCGTGCCGTCACCTCATGAGAGCGCATTCAGAAGGATGAGCCTCTGCTCGTTGTCCAGCTCACAGTACCTCTCGTAGCAGTTGGACTTCAAGTCCCCTGGAACTTGATGTACAGCTTGTCCACCCGCAGCCGGAGAGCTGCCGTAGCTCCCCCCCTGCCGTAGCGAGTGCCCTGCATACCTGGCAGGGTCGTGGCCAACCTGCTTGGCCAGCCCCTTCAAGCCTGCCACCAGCACTAAGTGCGACATCGGCACTAGCCCTCCGCGCTTGCCCTGCTTTCCTGTCTGGAAGAGGGGCGTACCATCTGGCAAGTCTACTGTCGCCAGCATGAGCCTCCTCAGCGCCTCCACCGGGCACAGCAGTGACCCCGGCACCGACGCCAAAGGCACCCAGTGATACCGCTCCCCACACTGGATGGTCTTGGAGTGTCTCACCCGGAGCCGAGGCATCCTTCTCCGTCTGTCGGTAGAAGTGATCGTAGAACTTACGGGCCCCGTGCCAGGCATAGTCTTGGGGCATGAGCTGCATCCACTTGCGGAACTGCAAGAGGAGGTTCCGGGCGTCTGCTGGGGCTACACAAATCAAGAGGGTGAACGACTCGTGCCACTACTCGAAGTTATGACAATGTGTTGCCTTCCCCTCCAGTATCAGCCCCTTCCTCGGGCCGAGTCGCCACTCCGCCCCGCCGTCCTCGAAATATTCTCCTGGAGGTGTAATACGCACATCCATGCTGATCAGCGCGCTTCCTGCAGGAAGAATGAATGGGCTTGGCCCGGAGAGCGCCCTCCTTGCCTGACGGCTTGGCCATGTCCTTGATCGAGATCGTCCCATCCAGCGCCCTCCTCCACTCCTCGTCCATCCATCGCCGTGAATAGTGCCCTGAACCTGCGCCTTGCATCCTCATTGCGCTTGCCTGCTCTCCTTCACTGCCCTCTCCATCTGAACCCGGTGGCGTCCGCTCCCTGCGCCGTTTCTTCCCATCCACGATCAGTCGCGGACGTCCTGCCGATCTTCTGTGAGCTGTCCACGGACAGCCGAGATGAATGTTAGTATGCAAGAAGCAGTAATCTTAGGGACAAAACACATTATGATACTGCGTTGATTTCCGAGTTTTGGTTTTATTGTCGTTTTGTGAGATTATGTGACAGGATGCAGATGTGGTGTGGCGCACCGATCCCCGGCCGATGCTCCGCCACCCTGCATACGCACGGTATGCCTCACATGTATATGGTTTGCGTGATGCTTCATGCCTCTCATTCCTTCAGTTCTCACAAATTGTACGGATAGCTTTTGAGGGTTTTGTAGCTTTTGTATAATTTGAGGGTTTTGATATAGGATCGATGTCCAATCTGAATTGGCACCATCTTGGAGCGCTCGATCGGTGGCGAACACTGGCTTTGTTATCTGGCGTGCAAGCAAGAAGACCAAAATATTTTTGGAGGCTCTAGTGGGTTTAATGCCCATAATGATGTGGCGTGCATGCGACCAGCTTCTCATCAATTCAGCCCTCAGAAACTGGCGCTTCCGTCAGGTGACTTCTTCTCATGCCGCAGGCAGAAACTAATAATGACAGCAAAAGGATGTTCCTGCACATCCTGCCCGCAAAGCTATTAGCTTGGACCTGAGATACGCTTGCTTATAATCAGAAACTAGTTTTGCGTTTATAGTCTAAGTATGGCATATTTGCTCTTGACAAGTCTAGCTTATTGATGATATTGCGTAGCATGAGTTTGCTGTGACAACTCAAAGGCATCCTCTTTGGCATGAAGAGTGACTCACTTTCTTTGGCATGAAGAGTGACTCACATTCTTTGGCATGAAGAGTGACTCACTTTCTTTGGCATGAAGAGTGACTCACTTCTTTGGCATGAAGAGTGACTCACTTTCTTTGGCATGAAGAGTGACTCACTTCTTTATGAAGAGTGACTCACTTTCTTTGGCATGAAGAGTGACTCACTTTCTTTGGCATGAAGAGTGACTCACTTTCTTTGGCATGAAGAGTGACTCACTTTCTTCCTTCCTTGTTGGATATATCTCGTAAGTGCAGCTCCACTATGAGACGTTCCCCAGGGAGCTAATTTTGGATTTACACACTGAAGATGGCAAAGGAGGAACTGCGTCTTGGATCAGTAACAAAACGATGGTCATTCACGCAGTTGGTGAGTAGAGATCTTGGCTTGCAGATCGTCGGTGCTATTTGTGGGGGTTGAAAATTGGACGAGACAAGATTCGGTGATACTATGTGGCTGGAGGGAGTGCAGGAGGTAATAAAGAGAACAAGCTCTTCATGGTGGGGCATTGGTTCTTCAACCGTACCTGCCCAAAGTATTTCTTCCGAGAATTGGATGAGAGGGTCCCGCATGCCATAAGACGTCAACCTGGATATGAGTAGTGGCTTCTTGGCTGCATCCCAATATAACATAAACTGTGTTGCCTGTAGAGATACATTGCTCAATCTGACCCCAACTTGATACATGTAGATCGATTGTTAGCTCGTTAAATCTTACATAGATTACCGTCAAGTTTCTCAACCACGGCAGCATTCCCTACTGGCACTAACACATTTCACTCTCAACTACGAACGTCCAGCATGAATAACGTTTTATTTAGTGTTTAATGAATTGGAGTCGTTTTTAATGAAAAAATTTGAAACAGTAATCTCCAATCTTAAGTCTTGTAATCCTGGTACAGATCGCGATCAAGATAGAAATCTAGTTTGAAAGAATCTTTGGATCGTAACTTCTAAGTTGCGGAAAGCTTGGCTGACAAATGAAGAGTGTACATTGATGATAATCTAAATCCGTTTGCAAGACCGAATCGAGGCCACACGACGATTTTTTCGTTGAATCCAGTGCCCCCCCTGATTCAATTCACTCCCCCATTCGCGATTGCCAGTTGTATAGTGCAACCGAACGTGAGTAATCGATTTGATCGGTTCTCGCGTTTTACCTTGAGTTGGGTGTATTTTAGGCGTGCTCTTCAAGCTACTCGGCTGGAGCGGGTAAATTGCCCGATTCGGTTTTCGGTTCGTTAGACACGATGAGCTTTATTCCGTCGGACTCTTATATACGTTCCCCGTTCAAATGCAGGCATACCCGCTAGTCACATTCATTAAAGAACTCCATTGGCTGAATATTTTTCATGGACAATAATAAATAAATAAATACGACAACCTTTTCAGGTTGTGTGGCTTTCATAAGAGGGAGCCGAGCCCTCACCTGTTTTGGTTCAATCCGGTTCCTTGTCGGTTATTCTTATGTATAATCTATATATGCTGTTTGCGTATCCAGTTGCTATCTTGTGTATTTGGTTTATTAAAGTGGCGGCTTCTTTCCTATCGAATACCATGTGCTGTTGCAGTGTGTGGTAGATTATTCCTCTTTGGCTCACGCAATATTTCAAACAATTTCCTTGTCATACCCTTGCTCTTTCCACCATATTTCATCACTTTTCATCACTTTTCATCACTTTTCACATACGCCATTCACATTTGCCAATATTCTCGGTATTTAACATAAATCGACCATAAATTTCAAAAATAATGCTCCAAACACAAATATTTTCATAGATATCGAAAAATTAGACAAAATAAGAAATAAGACATGAGTTTCAAGTGAAACAAATCTCAAAAATATTGTTTGCAACGGTCACAACTCTGCAACACCAACACCTGTAACTTTCTCATATGATACTCAAAATTCATTTTTGGTAGATGAATCTTGACAAAAATTTGGTGAGGATTTCAAATATTATACTTGAAAGCAACAATTCCGTTTCGTTTTTATTCTTAAACAGTTATTTAAATTTGTTATCTTTTTTTATGGCGACAGTCAATTGATTGTTGCTGGTTGTTTTTGTTTATCTATGGTTTTTGTTTACAACGGATTTTCGGTTTGTCCTTGAGACTTACGTCCTTTACATTCGCATCCGCAGTCTTTATCGAACATTAGTGTATAGTATCAATTGTTTTTTTCTTCTTCAAAGAGTCTAAAATACATACATACACACTTTCATAAATCTTGCGATCAGTTCTTTCATTGAAAAATGGTATATCATCCTTCTTATCGAGTTCATCGATAAACAACTCATAAAATTGCGAATCTTCAAGCAAGTCAATCATACTCTTAACTGTTAAAACTTTCAAATCATCCATCGTCTATAATATATCATATCAGATATAAAAAAATTCTACGTTTCTCTTTCAAAAATTGAAAATACTCTTTGACACCTTTGAAAATATGGGCGTATAGTTCTCTCACATTATTTCGAGAATGTTTCGACATCATTTTAATATTAACACACATTATCTTTTTAGCTTAAACCGTTCCAAAATGGGTTATCGGTTGCGTTTTCCCTAACTCGTTGATTAGTACGTTTTTTTTTTAACTTCGGTAATCATATTTTGATTTGGTTTAAGACGTTCATCTACTTTAAAAAGCCGAACCCGTCATAGCGTTCGCGAAGCCGTAACGAGACCTTGCTGTACTGACCCGCGTAGACTCTGGTCCATCTGAATACATTTGTTGCACACTGTGTAATTTTGTCAGACTGTTTTCCGTACTTACCTTTGGATTGACATGTACGATATCGTAATTGCTCTTGGGATGTGGCTTTAACCTGGCTGGTAATGACACCAGGTCACCTTCCGTTGAGTACAACATTTGTTTTTCAGTGGGAGTGTTCATCGGTTCTTGTAAAGGATTTATTGCTGGGTTGAAATGATGGGTAAACGATATTTGACACGAAGTGGGAACTGATTCCGCGCGATCGAGATGCCATCAGACCTGAGACTGGTCGTCATCGTCATTTCGCCGGATCCGAGGTGCCACCGCTGCGAGGTGCACATGGTAAAGCTGCGAACGGAAGGTCAAAGGCAAAGGGGAAGGCAAAGGGTTTAAGATTTCGCGGCAGTAGGAATAGTTTTCAGAAGCATATGAAAAGTATTCTAGTGCTTCTGAAAACTATTCCTACTTCTTCTATATCCTAAACCCTTTGCCTTGCCTTTTACTGCTGCACGCGACCGGCAAGCATCTTTGAAACTTCCGAGATTCAAAGATGCGTTTTGTATTTTGGGTGCACCCTAAAATTACAAAACAGCCGAGCGCTTCCCGTTTGTGCGGGATATTCACATTTATTCCATGGCATATTTCATATGAAATATGCACATAAGCACGAAGGCATCGGCCACGCATCTTTGAAACTAACGAGTTTCAAAGATGCGTTTTTGGTCATTTGGGTGCGCATACCCAAATAACAAATCAGCCGAGCGCTTCCCGTTGGCGTGGGGTATCCATCGCTTGAATGTTGAATATTCATTATGATATGAGTTAGCATGCGAGGTTGCGAAGGCATCGGGACAGAATCTACGAAACTGTCCTATGCCTTTGCCTTTGGGTTTGGGTTCGAACGTACCCAAACCCAAAGATGCCAAACAGCCGAGGGCTTCCCGTGCGTCCTAACGCACGAAACTTGGCACGAATACTACCATGGTACATATATTTAAGTTACCAGAAGCTCAAGGCTTCAAGTTACTTGTGTGCGAAACGCGCAATTTATTTCTAAGGCAGATGTTTTGGGTTTGGGTTCGAACGTGACACCCAAACCCAAAGATGCCAAACAGCCGAGGGCTTCCCGTGCGTCCTAGCGCACGAAGCTTGGCACAAATACTGCCAAGATACATATCTTTAAGTTACCTGAAGCTCAAGGCTTCAAGTTACTTGTGCGCGAAACGCGCAATTTATTTCTAAGGCAGATGTTTTGGGTTTGGGTTCGAACGTGACACCCAAACCCAAAGATGCCAAACAGCCGAGGGCTTCCCGTGCGTCCTAGAGCACGAAACTTGGCACAACTACTGACAAGGTACATATCTTTAAGTTACCTGAAGCTCAAGGCTTCAAGTTACTTGTGCGCGAAACGCGCAATTTATTTCTAAGGCAGATGTTTTGGGTTTGGGTTTGGGTTCAAACCCAAACGCAAAGATGCCAAACAGCCGAGGGCTTCCCGTGCGTCCTAGAGCACGAAGCTTGGCACAAATACTGCCAAGGGATATATCTTTAAGTTACCTGAAGCTCAAGGCTTCAAGATACTTGTGCGCGAAACGCGCAATTTATTTCTAAGGCAGATGTTTTGGGTTCGAGTTTGGGTTCGAACCCAAACCCAAAGATGCCAAGCAGCCGAGGGTTTCCCCTGCGTGTGCATGTGTGTTAATTCATACGAAATATTTCATGGAATACATGTGAATATCCCGCACAAACGGGAAGCGCTCGGCTGTTTTGTAATTTTAGGGTGCACCCAAAATACAAAACGCATCTTTGAAACTCGGTTTCAAAGATGCTTGCCGGTCGCGTGCAGCAGTAAAAGGCAAGGCAAAGGGTTTAGGATATAGAAGAAGTAGGAATAGTTTTCAGAAGCACTAGAATACTTTCCATATGCTTCTGAAAACTATTCCTACTGCCGCTAAATCTTAAACCCTTTGCCTTCCCCTTTGCCTTTGACCTTCCGTTCGCAGCTTTACCATGTCGATGTGCACCTCGGAGCGGTGGCATGGCACCTCGGATCCGGCGAAATGACGATGACGACCTGTCTCAGGTCTGATGACATCTCGATCGCGCGGAATCAGTTCCCACTTCGTGTCAAATATCGTTTACCAAATGATGCCCTTCTACGTTGTTAACTTCCGATATGTAATTGCTTTGACCACCGCCGTTACTATGCCCGGTAACCGATAACTTATACCCACCGTATTTTATTTTGACATCGTCAAATCGTTGTTGTGCTTCTTGATATCCTGATGTACTACGTTGTTGTTTCATCAATGTCAGCAAAAAAAATCCACACACATTTTTCATTTTGAAATCATGCGTGGAGGATTTTTACGTATTTTGTTACAACCAACATGTATACCCCTATATATTACACACCTAATATCTAGGGTGTTACACGAGATATGACCATGGTCATTATGTTTTTCTGATACCTTGATAGGTATAGAATCGTAATTCAAAATAAAATGGGCACACATTTTTCATTTTGAAATCATGCGTGGGAGTTTTTTACCCATTTTACAGCTTTTTTGGCTATTTGATATATTGCCTCGGTGACATATCTCAGTGTATATGTGGAATGTAAAGTACAGAATCACTGCACTAAACTTAACTTGTGCACATGATAAATTTCATGGCAAATAAGTGAATTGTGCTGTATATCAACATCTATGGTTGATAGCATTTCTGGGTTTTACTGATTTAAACCCATGGCAGCAATTGTACATTCTGGTGATATATAAGGTATCAACTTAAGTGGGAACATCCAGTTAGGAACATCCACTTTAGTGATATTTGTCAATCTATGATCTGTTCTGAGCATAGGTCTGTGCTTTAAGATTTATCAAAATGATATTTCTTATTTAGAACATATCTGGACATTGCTTGCAGCAGTGGGCCTTCGAGGAACTGAAGAAAGCCCTCACTTCAGCACCAGTCCTCGCCTTACCCAACATTAAGGGTGCCGCAGACGGCACAGCACCTTTTGTGGTGCAGACGGACGCCAGTGGCATCGCTCTTGAGGGAGTGCTGATGCAAGACAACGGAGATGGTCTCGGCCTACGCGTGATAGCATACGAGAGCCGTCAGTTCTCAGCTGCTGAGCAGAACTACCACACTGGTGAGCGAGAACTGGGCGCCCTGCACCACTGTACCACCGTCACCTGGCGGCATTACCTCATCTTCACCAACTTCCGCATCCAGGGCGATCACCGTCCCCTTGAATGGCTGATGGAACCTGGGAGAGAGCTCAGCCGCAGGCAGGCGCGCTGGTACATGGATCTGGTGGAGGTGGGAGTCCCGCGCATGGAGTACATCAAGGGGGCACTGTTGCTGGTACCAGACGCCTTGTCCAGAAGACCTGACTTCAAGGACAAGGACGTTCGAGAAGGGTTGAAGGAAGCAGGAGTGATCGACCCCACCTCTGACCTGCCGAAGGACCCTCTGGCATCGCTGGAGTCTGAATGCTTCACCAGTTCACCACCCGCGGCTCATCCCCAATGGGCCCAGACGGTTGATTCTTAGCTTTCAGCAGTGGAAACCCTCTCTGTGGCGGAGCAGGCCATAGACCTGGGGGAGACCATCGCTCTCGTTAATCCGAAGCTCTATGAAGGGGCGAAGGGAGATGGCCTCGACTTCGACATGCCTGACTGGCCTGAAGCCAAAAGCGCGAAGCCGGCAGAAACTCCACGCGAACCCCCTAACCGAGCTCCACCTCAGATAAGGATAACGAGGAGCATGGCACGAGCTGGGAAAGCTTCTGCGACCCCAGCGCCTCCACAGTCAGTGTCGCCGAAGATGCGAGCGCCTACATCACGAGCTGATACACCGGCGGCGTCCACTGACAAGCCGCCAGTGAGCTCACCATACCCTCAGAAGACGCCCCAGCAGTCAGTTTCACCCTCGATTCTTCCCCCACAGAAGCGACAAGCTCGTCCCCCAGAGGACTCGCAGAATTGGCGTGTTCGCGCAGAGTACTCCTCGAAGTACGTCGAGAAGTTTGGACCCTTCGACGTGGACGCCTGTTGTGACCTTGGCGGCCGTAACAGACAGGCGGATCGATTTTGGACAAACTGCCTTTCTGAGAAATGGAGGGGTCTTCGGGTTTGGTGCAATCCCCCGTATAACTCCAAACACATCACTGTGGAGGCAATTCTGAACAAGTACATCGCAGAATGGAAGGCGGACCCGCAGGGCTATGACAATATGACAGTATGACACTATGACAGTTTGACGGTATGACAGTACTGTAGTATGACAGTACTGTGGGGCAGTCATCGTGTCAGTCTGTCGACATAGCATCTGAATCGAGAATGACGAATCGGAATTAGAAATGAGATCGGATCGGGAATTGAACGTTGAGCCGAAGTGTGACATCGGCTGTCGAGAGGTTGACCTTGCAACCTGAGTGACGAGTGAATAAGTGGAGCACTTGAGAAGTGTTTAGCCTTCAGAACTCGGAACCGAATTATCGTTTGTACCTCAATCTGGCCCTGATCCAGTATATTATAAAATCCGAATTGTGTACCTTTGCACGTTCAATCAAAAACATATTTCCGAGCATCTGTCGTAGTGCCCCAGGCACAACGACGATGGGCTGGTGCTTCACACCATTGAGAGCGCCGCCGCCGCCGTTTTTAGCCTGCTTAGATTGAAACCCTCAATTGACACATCACGAGTTAGCTAGTAACTAGGGAAACATTACATTTCTCCTAGCCGCCTGCCCGGGAGTACCGGCTGGCCCTGCAGTGCACCTCCCACCTTCGGGGGGAGGTGGTGTCATGGGAACACTGACTTTCACCCCCCATAAGGGGGGAGGTCTGTGGTGCCCTGTGTCACCCCTCGCCTGCTCGGATGTCACTTGCAGTGCCTGCTGTTTGCTCCGCTCGTGTGTCACGGTCCGTCCGCCAGCTTAAACTCAATTATCTTTCAGTTTAATCCGACTTTAGACTCTACCAGCCTGACACGCCTGCCTTTTCCGTATCACAGTGACAGTCCCTACGGTCCTAGGAAATTGTAGTATGTGTACTAAAGGTGTACTAAAGGCATACTAACAGCAGTATATGTAGTCAAGTTAGTATGCCGCTAGTATGCGGTTAGGATACCGTTACGGTACCCACTACGTGAGACTAGATATTAACGGCATACTAACGCCATACGTCTTAACGACCCGTTAGTACGTGCATATGATGCCGTTAGGACGCCCCTAACACATGCATCTTAACTGGTTTTAGGATGCCGTTATGATGTTCGTAGGACGACGTTAGGACATACTAACATATGCATATTAACAGGAGTTAGGATGCCATTATGATGCTCGTAGGACGACGTTAGGACATACTAACACATGCACTATAACTGGCGTTAGGATGCCATTATGATGTTAATAGGACGACGTTAGGACATACTAACACCGACACCCTAAAGGCGTCCTAACGACATGCTATCCGGGACATAGTAAAGGCATACTAACGTTGGTTTTAGCATAGCTTTAGTGTGTTAGGGCGCATACTAAACGCATACTAACTATGCCATAACTACACAAGCAGTCTAACGCGAACGTTGCGAGTATTCATATCGGGGGAAGCTTGATGCGAAGGCATATGCATTGTGAGGTGCGAGATACATTGTGATTGGTGAGTGTGATGCACAACAGGTGTGATAAACAAGTGTGATGCACAACAAAGCATATGCGTGGTTGAATGCACTTTGACAAGTCTAGAAACGTTAATATTTTTACTATCCACAATACAATCCAATCGTAAGTAGGGCTGCCCCATTCGTAGCCTAATTCGCTCAAAACAAGGCTCTAGTCCGATAATTGCCTCTAGGGAATCAACCTAATCTCTTTAAAACAACGTGCAACAAGCGAGAAATCTCGGCGTTGGTCTTGGAGTAAAACCTTCCGAGATTTTCCACTCGCCCATTCTCATTCGATCTGAAAAAGCAAGTGGAACAATAAACCAACACTTAGTCAAGTGAGAAACTTCACACAAAAGCACAACAGCTTAGGTTCTAACTTAGAAAGGGTATAGCTTTTACCTTAAGTCTTGGCGTTGGTCATGGGCTGAAAATTTGCTTTCTCTACTCGCTCCTTTTCAACCGATCTGAAAAATAAAGCGCAACAAAGAAACCCACGCTTAGTAAAGCAAGCATATAACACAAACGCGCAAATTCTTATGTACCAACCTAGGAAAGATAGCGCACACACCTTAGGTCTTGGTGTTGGTCATGGGCTGAAAATTAGTTCTTTCCACTCGCTCATTTTCAGCCGATCTGAAAAACAACGCGCAACTCAAAACCAATGGATAGTAAAGCGCAAAAAATATCATAAGATGAAATATAAGAGTAGCAAAGGAAAATAAGAAGGCCAAGTGGGGTGAGTTGGAATTTAACCAACTTCATCTAGTTCATACGACTAGCGAGAACTTACTTCTCGTTCACCCCTCAATTCGATGCTAAGCACACCGACATGCGCGCAGAAAAATTACAGTAGTACTCGCATTCACTATGAATATGTAGCGTAGTGCAGTATTTTTATGATACCAAGAACAAACATAAAACAGCACCCACTACCCGATAACTCTGCGTTCACCGCTGCCTTTGACTTGTGAATACTTCTTAAGTTTCTTTATTGTAGTTCGATGGACACAGTGTTGAGTGTATTCCACTTCAACGTTCACCTTCCCCTTCGCTTGAATATTCAACTCGAACTGGTCGTCGCGGGCTCGCGGCATCGGCAGCGGCATCCCACATCACTCGAGTCGCAGTCGACTGTCGCGTGTCACCTGTGTCACAGTATCTGTATGAGTATCGGATAGTATGACAATGAGTATCAGTATCGTGAATCAATAATAATGTCGCTGTCGTTCGGCTGTCGCTGTCCCTGTCGCGTCGCGGCTGTCGCGCTCGAGTGACCAGCGCAGGTCGGCGCAGGTCGCGGTCGGTCTGTCTCGGACACGCGACGCGCCGGTGCGGTGCGGTGCGGTGAGAACTTTTCATTTTATTTCTTTTGTTTATATTTATTTTTTTGCTCCTGCGCATTTTGAAAAAATCGTGCGCACAAAATGCTTCATATCTATGGCAAAAAAAACAAAACCAACATTTTGCTTGGAGGTGTGTGTTCCCTTCAACTTGCCCATTTCCTTGCCAAATTTTTGTTTTTTTTTGTTTTTTTCGCTATTTTTGGGTCTTATAGCTTATGTCATACAAGTCATATGACGTTAGTACCCCTTTAGCATGCCATGTACATTACGCGGATATTATGCCGGTAGCATGCTCTTATGATGCCATTTAGTATCCTAACGCCAAACTTGCAGTTTTCTTGTTTTTTTTTGTTTGCATGCGTCTTTGTTAGTATGCCGTTACGGTACCCACTACGTGAGACTAGACGCCGTTAACATGCTATCGCCACGCCGTTAGCGGCATACTAGGTGAGACTAGACGCCGTTAACATGCTAACGCCACGCATGCTAAAGGCGTGCTAACTACATGCTAACGGCGACAACATGTTAAAGGTGTCCTAAGGGCGTGCTTTAGGGTGCACATCTTAACAGGCCTAGAGGAATATTCCTCAAAAGATTCTCTGGTTAGGACACCTTTAGGAGGCCTTTAGGATGCCTGTAGTTCGCCCATCCTAACGGTATCCTAATGACACCCTAACGTGTGGCATTAGGACTCCTTTATGACGTACTAACCGCGTCTTAACAGGCCTACGGGGGGAGGGGGGGGGGTCACAGGCCTGCGATGCCCCGTAAAGCACTTCGCCCCGGAGAGCATTTCTCCGCGCTACGTGAACAATGGACTCGCCAACTTCCCCCCGATGCATCCGATGACCAGTTCGTGCAGGCGTCCGCAAGTACACCCCGCGCGGCCCCGGGTCACCGTGGGCTTTCCCTCCAACGACAAGAACGACCGGTGGCCAAAACGCGTGCGCCACGACTAGCCCGAATGGCCATGTGTCACCCAGCACCTCACCCAGTACCCTTGGCACCACCGCGTGGTCCGTGAATATTGCCACCTCCGCACCATCAACTCCGGCGGTACCACTTGCTGCCGATACCGTCGGTTGTCCGGAGGGTTTCCGGTTGGGTCAACATTTCGAGGAGCACACGAAGAAGTTTCGAGTTAGCCAATGGGCGGAATCCACCGTGGCGTGCGTGAATGATGCAAGGTGAGCGATTTCGTTTTTTCAAGGACCCTTTGAAAGTGCCCTAACTTTCAGTTGGACTCTTGAATCACAATCGTCCATTTGGACCTTCGCATGACTGTCGCACACATATGATGCCGTTAGCATGGTAAAGACTATGTATCGACGTACTAGCGACATCTTAACTGCACTCTAACGTGGCAGGTGCCAAACGGAAGACATGATGCGTGCTCTTTGTCACGTAACCGCTTGTAGATTGGAAGCGCGTAAGTCGAGAAACGTCGGCATGGTTCAGATTTACACTTGTGGCCATCGCAAGGACGAACCAACTTGCATGACTCCCCGCGACTTTCATCGTTGCGCCCAAGACATGCTAACGACCCTACGGTACCCGTCATGGTTGCCGATCCCGTCCATTTTGGAAGAAGAACCGGGCAAGGTAATGTACGCCGACCGCGTATTTCCCATAAAATTACGGACACGTGGCGTGCGACATTGTCTCATGTCCATTGCCACTGCAATCATGCTCATTGTCGCAGCCTCCATCGATAACACCACCCCTCTCTCGATATTGATACGAGATGTCGACGACTCCCCGCCGCCCGCCTCGCCTTCACCGCGCCCCGAGCCGATGGCCGACCCCACCGATGACGACACCACCCCTCCTTCCTCCTTGATACGAGACGTCCACGACTCCCCGCCGCCCGCCTCGCCTTCACCGCGCCCCGAGCCGATGGCCGACCCCACCGATGACGACGCCCGTCCCTCGTCATTGATAGAGAACCGCGTTGACGTGGTAAGCATCGTGGAATCCATTGAGGACGACGGCGACTCTTCTGCCGCCAAGCACATTCGGGCTCACGACGGCTTGAAGCTCGTGCAAAACAGTATCGTGTCGACAGTCTGCGCTTGGCCACGAGATGAAGGGCAGCCCGCCAATCGATTGGCCAAGCTAGTGGGTAAAATGACCACGATCGTGCGGGAGATCACGACGACACAAGTGCGTCCTAAGGTAAACGGTCAGGATATAGTTAGTATGGTGTTATGATGCCGTTAACATGCTTCGTACATCATACGGGCCCTAACGAATTGCTGCGTACGTGCAGGATATGGAGCCACTCGCACAAGAAATCAAGTCATTTTTCGAGGAGTTGGAGGCGACCGGGCCAGCGTATGCTTGGTGTGTGATTAACACTCACATGTTTTCTCACTTCGTCCAACAACTTGAGAAGTATGGTCCCATGTGGGAGGTATGAATGTACGCCTTCGAGTCCTTGAACGGTCACATCAAAAGCCTAGCGAGGAGCAACTCCCTACCCGTTCCAGCCATAATGAACTGCATCAAGCGGGTGAAGGTGTTGCATTTGGTGCGTGGGTTAATCACTTTCATTTCGGAAGACCACTCCACCCGGATGCCGGCGGCCGTGACCATGGGGAGCCGCGGGGCAATTGCGGTTGAGGTATCGGCTAGGGGGAAACGTGTGGTCTTGCGAGATGATGACATTAAGGCCTTGAAGGTTTGGATGCGGACTGAATTGCCGGCTTATCGAGAGCTGGTGGAGAAGGACGCGCGCAGGTGATTTGTGGCTACATTCCCCGAGCGGTTGTTTATGCCCTTATGACGCCGTTGTTGCATATTTAGGACGCGCCTAAAGTACTAACGGTATCGTATCGCTGTGCATAGTTGGAATGCACAGATGCGACTGCGAAACAAGAAGTACCGGAACGCGGTGTGTGCAAGGGAGGGCAAACCTGAGCACATACGCGAGCCCCCATTTGGAGCGTACGCGGATCCTACGGAATGGTTGGGCCGACAGTTCACCAAGTACGAGATGTTGCTCATGGCGGGGCCGACACCGGTTTGCTATAACTTCACGCACGTCAAGATCGGCGACGCCGATTACCGCACGGCTACGACCGACCGGAACAAGCGCACCGTACACAGCTACTTTCGCACTTTCTTCGCGAGTGAGGAAGTGGACGAGCACGGTGAGCCAAAATCCGTGGCAAGGTGAGAAAGGAGCACGCACTATTCTACCTTTAACATGTCTTTAAGATGTCGTTATGACTCGATTAGGATGCGCATAATGTCCTAACGACATACTAACTTAGCTGTTTACACAATCGTGGGCTTGGTGATCGTGGGCTTGGTGATATGCGGGCACGGCCGTATCACGAGAATATTGCGGGTGGAGATTGCAGGAAAGGTCTACATCTTACTGAAATGCGATTGGTTCGCTAAGCCGACCGACGAACAGATCAAGGAGTACCGTCGACGTCACTCCTTTCTCGGCCCGGATAACTTGACCAAGACGGTCTATACCTTCAACCCGCACGTAGACCGCGCGGCCTTTGACAACATGGAGCCATTCATATTAGCCAATAAAGTAGAACAGCAGGTTGTTATTGTACCACATCCGTGCATGGAGACCGCGGTCATTCTCGACCCAACGGCCGACTTCTTCGAGGGATCAAGGACATAGGACGACGACGAGGTCGATGTATGAGACATGAATCGCTGCTAGTTTATTTTTGCTTGCCACATGCCATGCAGGCAGTTGCAAATTGTGACCTTGGTAACGACCCCTGCAGTAGTACAACTAACGCATACTTTATAAGGCGCAGTGCCGCTAGAGTGCCATTAGCGTATTAACTTTGCCTACGAGCATCCTAACTACGTCCTAACGCCAACCTCCTAATGCCATCCTAGAGGCATGCTAACGCCATCCTAACGTCCCTACATTTCCGAGAAACTCAGCCCGCGTACTACTTTCCCCGAATCCCACCATACTCCGCGGAATAAACTTCCCCTGGCCTTCTAGTCACCATAAAACGCCATCTCAGTGATCTGCACACCCACACGTGCCCCACCACTCACCCCTGCTCCAGTTGGGGCCAACGCATACTTAAGGCACAGTGCCGTTAGGACGCCTGTAGTACGCGCATCTTAACAGGCCAATATGGCGTTAGTATGCCTGTAATATACTATGCTACCGGCATACTAACGCCCATACGTACTAACTGTCCTTTACTATGCCTTTAGGACACCTTTAGTACACATACTACAATTTGCTAGGACCGTAGGGAGTGCATATATATATATTTCCCCTGTTCTATGAAATATATGAACCGTCCATTTGCCCGATTTAATTACTCCGTCCAGCACCTTATATTCGGTGGAGCACCCGTATAGCCCGGTGCCTTGTTTTCGTGGCCCGGTGCCTTA
The DNA here is from genome assembly GCA_001247695.2 of Cymbomonas tetramitiformis. Lineage (NCBI taxonomy): Eukaryota > Viridiplantae > Chlorophyta > Pyramimonadophyceae > Pyramimonadales > Pyramimonadaceae > Cymbomonas > Cymbomonas tetramitiformis. Next base: position 24,254 of record LGRX02029461.1, read on the forward strand.
TTGTCAAATTGTATACTAGCCCGGTGGCTTCAATATAATTCCAAAATAGCCCTGTGGCTTCAATATAATTCCAAAATAGCCCGGTGGCTTTAATTTTAATGCCAAAATAGCCCCGTGGCTTCAATTTTAATTCCGAAATAGCCCGGTGGCTTCAATAGGGTCATTATCGATCTACATCTTACTAATAATAATAATCGTATAACGTAGGAGGAACGTATATCGTAGGTAAAAATTAGAGAGATTGAGAAATGATAATATAATCACGTAATCGTAGTCGCGAGATGCATCCATGTAGACATGCATGATATGTACAACATATGCATAATCATATATGATCGCACACGTGCCAGACTCTATAAAAATTATAATATGCGTTCACACAATTATTTTATACATGCGTATGTAGATCAGGAATGGTCTATTGAATTGAGTGCATTCATCTCTGCTTCACTAAGATCCATATCTGAAAAATCTAGCTGCTGATGGGTGACATTTATGAAACGACCGATATCGTGAATGCTTGCAGACACGCTTGCGGATGCGCCTGCGCCTGCGGATGTGCCTGCACCTGAAGCGTCGTTTTGAGCGGATCTCAGTTCAAAAGCCACTTGCTTCAGATCTTCAAGGGAATGATTTGGGTATGTATATGGTATTATGCGCCTGTGTGTGTTGTATTAGTCCTTTCTGGCTCACCCGATGTTCCCCGATATTCCAAGGTGGTAGCCTTACCGATTCCATCAATTTTCATCAATTTTCATCAATTTTCATCAATTTTCATCATACATCACACCAAATGCAAAAATCCCCGCAAATAAGCATATCAAGGACCGAACACCGCGGAAGAGGTGTGAGTGTCCTTACCGAAAACTCGTAGAGTTTTCCTTTCCAAAATCTATATCAATATGATTTAAAACTTTACCTAAAAAATGATCGAAAAAAGTTACGAAAATGAAAAATCCGCGATAACTTTCAAAATAATGCTTAAACCCTAAAAATTTTCGGTGATATCGGAAAATTTGAAAATTTGAAGAAAATAAAAATTTTGTGAAAAAATCTCAAAAATGTTTATTTTTAGTAACGGTCAAGGTATGCAGTGATGATGCGATGATGCAATGATGCTGTAACACCAGTAACTTTCTCATATCATACTCAAAATTCATTTATGATAGATGAATCTTGACTAAAATTTGGTGAGCATTTCAAATATTATACTTAAAAGCAACAATTCCGTTTCGTTTCGTTCGCCCGAGGTAATCACATCGCATCGCTTCGCATCGAGGTAGGGTTTGGTTTGGTTTCCCTAAAGTCCTAAGTTCCTAAAGTCCTAAAGTCCTAAAAGTCCTAATTCCTAAAAAATCTTATTATATCTTGTAATGACCATAAGCCAAAGTATGTATTTCGTCGTCGGAGTTCGTAGCCTCAGCGCGGCACAATGCGCAGCTGGCGGTAGTCCAAGGCAGTAATACCTACAACGAGGATACTTACTGGAACCTCTGCGGCTATTGATGATTATTTATGATTTGGAACCGGACCAAATTACCTAGACCCGCAGCGCGAGATCCCGACCGACCGGACCCCACGGCTGAGCCGGGGGCGGCGCCGGCTCGACCCCCTCCACGACGACCCGACCGACCGTGGAATTCCTCTCCATCCGAGTACATTATGTGCGTGCTATGTGTGCGATCTAACTAATTGGAGGTGCTATATGACACGCGCGGCGACCAGCACCCGCCGATCCAGAAATTCACTACTTGTGCACGAGCACAAGCAGTCACACCGGCCGAAGCGCGGCGATTACCGGAACAGAGGGAACTAGAAAATTAAAGCCCCATTGGGAACATTACGCGCGGTATGCGTGCAAACTAATCAATCGAAAAACGCCCCACGCCACGCGCGGCAATCAGCACCCGCTTACCCAGAAATTCACCACTTGTGCGCGAGCACAAGCAGCTTACACCGGCCGAAGCGCGGCAATTCCCGGAAAAGAGGGGACTAGAAGACTAAAACTAGAGGCACGCGAGATCTCAAACCGACCCCGAATTTCAGCAAAAGCTACGCAAGATTTTAAAAAATTGCGCAGCGCTTCCGCCGCAAAGGGTTGAAATTGCTGAAAAACTGGAGCGATTTGGATTTCCGTAACCTGCGGAGTGCTAAATTGCGGTCCAAGACCGCGAGTGCTTATGCGTTAAGCAAAGGGTAACGCGCGCACCCCAAAAGATTTTCGCCGAGCTGAATTCCTTCACACGGACGCGGCTCCAAGCAAGGGGACCTGGAACCATCAAACGCAACCACCGCCGCGGAGCGCAAGCACAAGCATAGGCATTCCCGATTTCGTAGAAGGGGCTAGGCTAGCTAAACTCGCAAGGCAAGGGTGCGTTCAATCAGAATTGCGCAGAAGATCAAGGAAGCAACGCAGAAAAAACGGACTAATTACCATTTTGTGGGAGTCTACACTCTTACTTCTTCTCTTCTTTACGGTTTCGGACTTATCTTATCTCTACCGCACGAGGTATGGTTTCGGTTGGTCTACTATCGGAATTCGGTTTCGCAATTCTTTCTAGTATGCTTTTGCTTTCAGTGCATGCTTTCAATACACAATATACAGCAGTTACGGCTTTTTACTTTTATGTTACAATTCTCAGTTCAGTTCTCATCTCCGAAACTGGTTACACTTAGAGTTCTTATACATTCAGGAACTCTTTCCATAACTCCACTGTACTCCGACATTAAAGAAAGATCCGATTCACATATCAAGGTATGGTTTGCCGGAGGTCAACATTAGCATAAAAATTTGAAAATATTTTTATTTGATAAATAGGTTGGCTGAACCTATCTAAACATATTATGCGCTTCGGGGAGTCAAGTGGTTAAGGCATGAAGAAGTTATGGTCGATACCGTTCAGCGATCTCCCATACTTAACCATACTTAAGCACCAACTAAAAACACATATATCTCGAGATCTAGATCTGCAAATTTTTATGCTAATGTTGACCTCCGGCAAACCATACCTTGATATATGTATCATGCTTACAGCAATATATATCTCTTTGTAGGATTGAACTAGGTTCCCTGCATTGTGTAAGTAGTCTTAGAAGCTCTTAGAGAGCACCCCCGAACAGTATTTATGCGAGCGAATACGTTCGCGACGGTAATTCCTCGCGCACTCCGTTCGCTGTTGATTCTGCAGCGAATGTTATTATGCGATATATGTCGTATATGTGCGATCGCTGTCGCCTGTATGTATGCGCGAACACCGCGAACCTGTTACATACACAATATACAATATATCTCTATTGCTGCACTGCACACACTTATGTGTCCTCGTTCGTCGCGTGGACGAGTAGAATACCGCTGTTAGGGCTCGCTACGCGAGCGATATGTATGGCACGGCTATTATTGAACGACAATAGCACGCGCAGAGTATTGTGGGTATGAGTGCAATCTCTTCTCCAGAAGTGCTGCTCGAGCTCAATGCTCTCTCATTTACGCCAATGCCCCCACGCTTCTCAAGCGTTACCACAATTGGGTTGTGAACCCGAAGGCATTGGGTGAACAAAAGTATCGGCTGATCGAATAAGCCATATGATACCCGCATGGTGTTCAATTCATGCTTGAAGCGAAGACGAGTCCCTTCAGAACAGTTTGTTCTTCAAGAACTGTCTTGCTTCATCATCGAGATGCTGTGATCAGCCTCTCGATGACAGATGTCACTCATGGTGAGTGGATGACAGATAGTATGACTGTTCATGTCACAGTCGACCGTACTGACGACTGTATGTCATTATAACATATGACATGACACGACATGACATGACATGGTATGACATGTATGACAGGTATGACACGTATGACATGTATGACACATATGTCATCGGTCATATCCCTGACATGTAGTTACGTTGCGCGGCACATTGTGGATGCATTAGGCACCTCGGTGAGGCGTATATGGTATCCCCATTGAGTATACACATATGCGAAACCAGTGTCAACAACGGGTCCAATCCGTCTCCGCCCGAGGCTAGGATGTCCGGGATCGAAACGAGACGGATCTTGGTAGGTTGAGGTTCCACTCGAGACGGATTCGTTCGGAGGCTGCGGCAAACAGGTTCCGAACGAGACGGATCCTAAGTTGCATATGACCCTGTCGAGACGGGTTCGGTCCGATGCTGGAGTCCACAAAACTCGGTCGAGACGGATCCGGATGATAAAAAACCCCGGTCGAGACGGGTTTCAGAAGCACCTAAACCCGATTTTAATTGAGATGTATTACTCGAACTATATCGAAGTCGGAAATACATCACTTTGATAGTATCGGGACAACACATATATTGATGGTATGGTAGCTGCTTGATATTTTATGTTAGCAATACAATCATCCGCATCATATGTGGATGATCACAAGGGGAAGCAAGGCAATGTTCTTGGGGCTCCAGAGGTCACTCTGCAAACCAGCAAAGGGCTCCCCCACCTCCTTCTTGGTGTCCTCGATCTTCGCGTTGAGGAGAGCTCGCATGAGTTTCTCGATCACGACAACGAACTGCTCAGCAGTATCACGACAGCAGGGCACGTAACGCCTATCGAGACTGCTACAAAACTACCGAAAGTTAGTGCTTCGACTCTTCTGAAAAGTGTCCAAGTCGAGCACGACACGCAACACATACTACACGTGCTTCGGCATCGCCTCTGCGAACGCGTACAACTGGGTCAAGGTGCCATCAGCTTCCAGCGTTTCACTTTGCTGTGCTTCGAGGCGATACGGGCACTATCGTACTCAGCAGGATGATAACGGCGCAGTCGCGCAGATGCTTGAAAAGCCCCCCGGTCGAGCCATCGAACACCTTGAAAACATGTTCCTTCCCGCACAGGTTGCATTTCCAAAGCCCGCACTTCTTCAGCGTACCCTTGTTTCGGCCCATGAGCACGCGGTGCTCGTCCTGTCCCATAAAAGTAAAGTATGCATAAACTGGCGACTTCTCCTCGCTGTCGTCGGCGCATGGCACACAGGTTGCAGGGCTATTCGAAGGAAGTGCTGCATCCAAAATAAATCGAAGTTCGTCACCGCGGCGTTCTTTGTAGGTGTCGTGCCTGAACCGGTTCCACTGGTCCAAACGAATCCAATATCCTTCGTGGTTGGGTGTTTCCAACACATCTGCTTCGACCTGTGGAAAATATACGTACTGTACTTGCGTTAGAAGAATAACGAACAACCGAATGCTGTCTGTGTGCGTAGTACACACCGCGCGCACACGATAAATGAAAAGTGTAATTCACGAGAGGCGGGCACGCACGTTGCTACGTCCATGAGCAAAAGCGTTCGGACGAACCTGAAAGCGGATGGCCTCGGTTTTGGCCGAAGTGCGTCCAGCACCAAATTGACGAGTGGGCGCATACTCCACTGCGACTGCGTTGTACTTCATGGCCTTCTCTGACGTATGACAGTGACAGTGACAGTACAGTGACTTCCTACCTGTACTCAGTAGTTCGACTTCGGTAGCTTAGACTGTGACACACGATATGATTGCCTAGTGACGGCCTCAGAGCTTAGATAGCCTGAGAGTCGTGTATTCATTTCTATCTTTTGATATACCCGATTGCCTCGCTCAAACCCTACGGCGTTCAGCGTTTTCACTGTGTCACTAGGACATTCTAGTAGGCTATAGGCCCACCACTTGCCTAAAGTGGTTTTGATTCAAAGCCACTAAATGGCTGGCTAAAGCTGTAGAGGGGCGAGCGTGGCTGAGTAGGTAGAATGTTGCGGGGTGCCGCGTTTTCGCGGCACAACTGACTGCGTGGATGGAGAGGTAAGCGCGACGAGTGGCGGAGGAGAGTACGGAGGAGATGGGTCAGAGAGCGCTGGGGCCCCCGATGGTATGCAGCATTGCGCAGAGTTTGGTACTGAGTGGTTCGCGACACGTTAAAAAGGCCATGACCTCGGACATCGACAAGCGCGGAGACCTCGACCCTACTCTCCTACTTTCCGCCCACCCCCGCCGCTCCGCATTTTTCCTCACTGCTCTATACGTCTTTACCCGTATCATTTTACCTTAATTTGCCACGCTTGCCGCTTGTTTGTGAACTTTGAGCGGATCTTGGAATCTTGCGGGCGACTTGGCCGTTTTTGACCGCTTATTACTTGCGTTCTACTTGGACTCAGACATTTTCCTTTGGAGGGTGTTTTTACTTCGCCATTACCGGCCGTGTTACCGAGTTTCGTGGGCATCGGAGCAGATTTTGAATTTATCTTGGATTTGGCCCCTTCCTTGAAGGGGGCTCACCCTTATCGTTAGGGTTTCATCCCTTCGGTGCTTCGCTTTCGGTTGCCATGGCTGCCGTGGATCCTTCTGATGGATTCACCACTCCGGTTCCGGCTCGGATCGACACGAGGAGGGCGCTTCCCTTCAGCGACGGCCCTGAGGAGCCTGTGCCCCCTACACCTGTGAAGAATCGCCCACTTGCGGGTGATGAGACAGGCGGTGGTGTGATTGTCAGGGAGTTCCTTAGAGACTGCCAGACTATTCTCCGCGAGCCTGGTCACCGAGCCAGCATCATCCAGCAAGTTCGTGACCAGTGCCGGCCCACTCACATCAAAGCCTCGGAGTGGGTTTTCGACATCGACAAGATCAAAGGCCAAGTGCCTCGGGAAATTGCATTGGACCGCTTCACTCAAGCGGTAAAAACCCAGCTAACTGACTTCAATCTCCAGTTTGCCACGGTATTCCACCCGACAGACCTCACCACGACTGTTCTTCCTGAGGCCACTCGTATTCTCTACCGCATCCTGACGTCATTGGTGCGTGGATCATGCCTTCGGCTCATTGAGGAGTCGGCTACGGTGTCTCCGGATGATGGGCGCCGTGCATGGCTCGTCATCTGCCGGGCCGTTGCCAGGCGACGCAGGCCGTGGGTTTCCCATGGCTACCTGTTCGAGACAGCTCCGGCGATTGAGCTGCTGGAGGATGTTGACCCCGAGCCCTATATTAAGGGTTTCATGCAGCACCACACCGCTGTCCGGTCCGAGCTCAGACCTGGTGTAGAGCCTGACGATGTGTGGGGTGTGGGGTTCGCCTTGGACCTCCTCACCCTTCGCATGTGCCCTCTGTATTATAAGGATCTTCTGCAGGAGTGGAGTTCTAAAACGGCCGAGGGCAGGGAGAAGCGGGCTCTCGGAATTCAGCAGTTCACGTTGGCTGTGAAAGCCTTTCACCAACAGAAAACAGAGGAAAAGAAGCTGCTTAAGGAGAAGAAGAAAAAGATGGGGTCTCCGCGTTGGCGGCCTCACTTCTCTCTGGGGAGTCCCCTTCTGCCGCCCTTCTGGCCCGTGCGGGCATCCCGCAGACTCGCATTGTTGGTGGCCGCAGGCGTGACGAGCCCAGACACCCGCCACAGACTCGGGATGCTCAGCCGCAGGCAGCCGGACAGGGTGCTCACCGGTCTGGGGGCGACAGGGGTACAGCTCCCCGCGCCAGACCGGCCCGCGGCGGGAAGAATCGACAACAGAACATGAAGGGGCACAGGAAGGGCTCTCACCCTTCCCCTCATGCCCCTCCACCGCGGACTCAGGGGCAGCGGCAGCCTGCATCCGGTGGTTCACCGACTGCCTTGCGGGTGACACGGGATGCACAGGGCCGCCACACGGTCCAGTGTTGGGACTGTGGCGGCCCTCACTTCCGCCGTGATTGCCCTGGAGGTGTGCAGAGTGCGCATGTGGCGGGGTTCCACCCCGAGGGCACGCCTATTGCAGACATCCTGTCAGAGCTGGATGCGGCTTTCCTCGATCCGGAGGAGGAGGTGTATGAGTCATGCTTATACTCTTATTCATTGGGGCTCGGGGAGGCACCGCTTGACCTCCCCGCGGCTCAGGCGCACATTATTTCTAGGGTGCGGCAGCCGCTGCCCCACGCGAGGGCCTCTTCGCGCCATGTCAGGGCGATGACTTGCCCACGCTCAGCCCAAGCTAGGCACAAGATATGCCCAGGCTAGGCCCAGGTTAGGCCCAGGTTAGGCCCAACGCAAGCCCTGAGTTGCCGCTTTCATTGGCCCTCGTTGCGTCTTTCGAGGAGGTTAGGAGGTTCCACCAATGATCGACCACGAGCTGCCGATATATCCGCGGATCCGAAAAGCAAATCTGGAATCGAATCTGCCGTTTCCCGGTATTCAACGCGGATGAATACGTGGCACATTGTGGCAGTCCGATCAAAACATTTGCTACGGCCAAAATCGCTCCTCACCCCATAATCACGCATCCCTTGTGACGTATGACAGTAGAGTATGTCATAGGCACTCGTGAACTGTGACTGTGGCGTCTATTGCAAAAACATGTCGTTCTGTACAGTTTGTGTCGCTTTGTACAGTGCTTAACAGTGGCAGCCGATGTTTTCTTCCAGCTACGCACTCGAAAGGTTCTGAATTTCGGATAGAATAAATCGACGTATCGATAAATATGCCGAAAAGACAGTGCACCCACGATGAAAGTACATTTGACCGAGGTTTATGCACTGTATGTCGCTCTGAGCAATCTCGGATGCGAGCGAAACAACGCGCTCGCATCCCAGATCGCAATACGTACATGCGAAGTGCAAGTAGCTTTCATGTGCGTATGCAAGAGACGTACTTGTCCGAAGTTTCCATCGAGACAGATTGGACAGAGTCTATTTTTAATGACGTTTTCGAAGACAGAGGGCGACAGAGCAGAGCAGTTGTGGAAGCGGAACACGTTCGCCAACTGCTCACCAAGTTCAATGTCACGAACTTCAAAGACTCGAAGAAGATTGAAAGTAGGGTGATAGTTGACTTATTTGCAGCGGGTTCTGGAATTATGGGACACGTGAAAAATATCCTACAGACAGATTTTCAAGAAGATTGTACTCTTATGTCGGTGGACCACCAAGCTATGAAAAAGTCAATGAAGGGGTGGCAAGCCAAGGACATCTTCGACCCGAAAGACTGGGGGGGTCTTTTAAATGCGAACTACATCTGCGCACCACCCTCGAGTGGAATGAGCGACGCTGCATTCATTTTCTACGCAGCTGAGTGCAGGGACTTCTGCGCATTTCTTTTGCCAAAGCACTGGCTCGCTGACCGCAACTATCCATTGCGGAGGCTTTGGTGGGGACAACAACAAAAGAAGAAAACAGTTTACATTATTCCGTCAGCGAACGACCTAAGTTGGCATGTGTGCGTGAGGTACCAGCGCAAAGGCCTAGACCTATTCGCTGGGAATGGCATGAAACCTCACTGCTCCAGCTTAGTAGAGTCACTCTACGAAGATAGAAAAGCGAAGAAGACAGCAGGGGGGAATGCAACGAGCGAGAGCGACCCCCTAGAGCTCGCGTTGCAAGATGCTGTAAGCCAAGATGGGCTTTAGATCGATGTATGCTCAGCATGCACAACCTCTGGATGGCACATGCCGAGATAGACATATCATAGAAAGTAATTTTGAATACAAAATATGATATGCCCTGAATGCTTGAAAATGCTTGTGCGTGCTGTGCGTGTGATATGCGTGATAATGACCTTTGGGTTTCTTGCTTGACTTCTGTAGACATGGGGCCACCACTGTTAAGCACTGTACAAACCGACATAAACTGCACAGAACGACATAATTCTGTATTAAAAACCACTGGCGCAGCACTGGCGCACGAGCGGACTGCCCGCGCCGTCAAACTTGTCCGTCTTCATCGTCACGCATTCGCGCTGGCGGCATACAAATTCGTCGCTGCGACGATGACAGCGTCATTATTTTGAGGTTTATCTGTGCAAGTTTTATCTGCGCAAGTTATAATCACGATCTCCGAATTCGCCTGCCAGGTCAAAGCCATCGCAGCACGAACATTGGTGCACAGTTGTTCATGTGCGATGTTGGATTTTGTAAGATTATCTGCTGTGATAAAGATCTTAGGATGCATGGAGCGTCATTGGTGCTTTCGCCCATCTTGGGCCCATCTTGGGCCCATCCTGGGCCCAGCGACCAACCATTTTACGCCCCTACGTTCACCTTCCTTGGGAGAGTCTTGGGAGAGTCTTGGGAGAGACGAAGGGACATGTCGGGCGCATCGTGGATGTATCACCGATGCACCATCGGTGCACCTTGGGGTCAGAGGTGCGCCGCACCCTAGAAATAATGTGCGGCTGCCGTTGTGCCGCACTCTGCCGTTGACAGTGAGGAGCCGTGGACTGAGTCGGAGTGGGCTATCTGGGACTCATGTGGCCGCTCGGAGGAGCAGTACTACGACGCTGTCAACCGCTTCAACTCGTACCAGGACCCTGACGATGGGGACTGCCCCGACGGTGAGATGACACCTACTCAGCTCCATGTTGCCGTGCACCAGCCTCCGGACCCTGCAGTGTCTCTGCAGCACTTCAGTGTTGAGCCACAGCAGCCAGCGGTGCCGGCAGCCGACGTGCAGATCACAACAACCAACACCGAATTCCCTGGAGCTGTGCAGCTGGTGAGCACGGCACCGCAGTCCCGGCCCAGGGGTCCGGGTGGCCCGGGCCGCAGGCCCTATGGGGCGGGTCACTTCATGTACATGAGTCTGCTGTGCATTCTAGCATTCTCTGGCACGGCAGATGCGGTGCAGTCTGGTGGTGCCTCCGGTGCTGTGCTGGAGGTGCACCCACGGGCTCTGGTGCTTTGGCATGCTATCACCTGGGGTCTGGCTATCTCGGCCTGTCTTCCTGCCGTTGGTGCCAGGACTCCCGTACGCACCTGGCGACACCTTGTCAACCGGCAGTCACCAGCGGGCGGGCACCAGCCCTCAACAACCCAGCCTCCGGCGGGTGAGCCCCGTACCTCTCGCCGCTCCTCACCAGTCTGGACTGCTGTTCTGGTTATCTGTAGCCTGGCTCTGTGTACCTCGGCACTACTGTTTGGGTACTCTCTGGGTCTGCGGCAGTCAGTCAGGCAGTCAGTCAGTCAGTCAGTCAGTCAGCTTACCCCGCCAGCAGGGGGGTCCGTCGGCCGTTCTGCTGGTCAGCTTTTCTCAGCTGATGGACTGGCTACCGGTGATACCGGCTTATGTCTGGTCTCTGGTTATGCTGTGGGTACGTATGCTTCTGTGGAGCTTGGTGTACTGTCTGGTCAGCTTGGGTCAGTTACAGTGGTCTACCCTCTGGTACCCGCTGGCTATACTGGTATTCTGGTCTATGGCAGTGCAGAGTCAGTTCCGTTATATGTGCCCGACGAGGAGTGGGCTGCTTCTGGATTCAGTTCTCTGGCCAGTGCTGTCCCTGCACCCGTCCGGGTTGACAGGGGCATCGTGTGTGACTCTGGAGCCACATGTGTCATGTGCGGGGACCTGTCGGCCTGCACCGACGTGGACTACACCCGTACGGTGGCCTTCACCATGGTCACGGCTGGGTCTCACAGGACGGATGCTACTGTGACATTCCATCTGTATGGGGTCTGTATCCAGGACGGAGCCATCGACCACTTCGTTCTCCCAAACTCACACTATAAAGCCGGCTGCCGCACTCTCCTGTCTTCTCGGGTTATGCTTTCCCTCGGCTTCGGGTCCCCTGACCTTGTGTCCCTCACTTACACCCACCTGCCTACTGGCCGTGTCTATCGGATCATTGACTCTGGCACAGACTATATGTGGGCGGAGGTCCCTGAGGGGGCAGCCAGTGCACTCACCCAGACTGTCTCACGTGTCCGCACCGGTGAGATCTGTGACTGGATGTGGGCACGCTCAGAGTATGCCAAGTGGGCTTTCCTGAAGGGCTCGCCTGCTGCCCTGGCCAAGACCGGGGAACACAACTTTGACATCTCTCTCTTCGGAGACGACCTCCCCCCCGGCGTGGGTAACAACCAGACCTGCCCAGTCAGGTATTCACTGTCTGATTCCTGCTGGGGTCACCTCTGGGCCGGTGCCTATATATATGGCAACCCGCCCTTTGACAGACTCACCTGTGAGCGGATGCTCAAGAAGGCCAACCGGGACTTTGCAACCGACCCCGAGCACACGGTATTCCTCTTCTTGATTCCCCAGTCACACCTCAGTACCTTCAGGCAGCACCTTATTCATTGGGAGGTGCTACATGTGTATCCGGCTGGCACAGAGGGCATATTCAGCTACCGTCGTGAGCACACCTATGCTGGACGGCCCCTTCAGTCGGCTGGCTCGGAGGGCGGGGGGGACCGTGTCTTCATTGCTGGTACCCCGTTCCCGGTGGCTATCATCTACCGTGATCAGTACACGTCCATGAGGTTCACCCCTGAGAGGTGGTGCCATTCCGCATATGCTCATGCTCACGGTCTCAGGCTGGCTCAGCTCATGGACCTTGGTGTTGACATCGCCCGGCCTGGCACTACAGTTACCCGGGAGCAGCTGCTGTCTCACAGGACCTGTGCTGAGGCCTGTGCTGTGTGTGCCCGTATGCGGACAGTGCAGCCGAGTCCGAAGCACCCTCCGGCTGACAGATACAGAAGAGCTCAGAAGCCTGGGTCTATGTGGGATGCTGATGCTACATGCCCGATCACGCCTATTGGCTATGACGGGTCGAGGTACCGCTGGACCTTTGTGGAGTTCACTGTGAGGTTTACACTTTGCTACTTCTCTGCTGAGAAGTCGGCATACAGCTTCATCCTGGCTCAGTTCCTGGCAGATGTTGTTCATCACGGCTTTGCCTGCACTGGCATGGTTCTCCGCACTGATTGTGCCCCGGAGCTGTGTGACCCTGCAGCACAGGCTCTGTACAAACACCATGGCATCAAACACCTGCAGTCGTCACCCACCCTGCACTGGCAGAACTTCATGGCTGAATATGTGATTGGTAAGATCTCGTCGGTCTCCCGTGCACTCCTGGAGACAGCCGGTATGGACCTCACCTACTGGCCTCTTGCAGACAGTCATGCCTGCCTGCTATGGGATATCCTGCCTCATGGGCGGGACGCCGTGGTGCCATTCTATCACCTTATGGGCTATCACTTTACCTACTCCCGTATCGAGATATTCGGCACCCTGTGCACTGTGGCCATGGATGCTCAGCAGATGCGGGCCCGCCATCCGGGGGTCTCCAAGAAGCGGACCCCCCGGGCCTGGCAGGGGCGGTTTGTGGGCATCAGCCTCAGGTCCTCGGCCTACAAGGTACTGGACCTGGAGAGGAACAAGGTTGTTTCCGAGGGCCGGCCAGACTTCATCAGAAACTACTCAGAGTTCGGGCAGGTGATGTCATCGTTCCCTGCCCCCGCTCCCGACGAGCAGCACTCCGCACCCGTGCCCAGTGACAGGCCGGAGCCGTGGAAGGACTACACCACTGACATGGTGGTGACGGTCCATTCCGTGGCTGCCTATTATGACACCCGGGACGGTGAGACCTATGCCACCGTGCAGTTGCTTGACACTGGTTCAGCAGACACTTTCTGGACCACCGCCCAGCAGTATGTCATGGCTGACCCTGCGGGCACTGCTTGGTTTGACTTGGTCCACTGGCTGGACCGCCGCAGGGTCATTGACTGTGTCAATCAACACTACCCGCTCTGGACTCTGGCTAAGGCTCAGGAGGCCCGCGGTGATCCGCTGTATCCGGCACTCATTGTGTCCACGGACATGAGGCGGTCCAGGTCCTATGGGGTGCTCTTCCGGCCTATGGCCTACGGTGATGTGACTGCCCCACGTGCCTATGCCATGGACCTCCGTGCCAGTCTGGTGGTGTTCCCTGATACCCACAGTGCTTGCCACCTTCCCTTCTCCGACCACCCGGAGCAGGACCAGTGGCTCCTTCCGCACTATGTGGTCCCACCAGAGGACACGGTCGGTACATTGCCAGCCAGCGGCACACTCAGCTTCAGTCATATCTCTGCTGACCTCGCCGAGCGCCTGTACCACACTGCAGCTCCTGATCTGCCACTGCCGGGTGGGTACCGCCAGGCACTGTCTATGCCTGATGGGGCTCAGTGGGAGGAGGCTATTACCGGTGGGGAGGTGCAGCCTCTGATTGACCAGGGTAAGATAGAACCGGTGGAGGTGCTACCCGACGGTGAGATCGCCACCAGCACCATCTTTGTGCTGAATAAGCCCTGGAAGCCGCGGGATGGTCTACCGCCCGTCCAAATTCATAAAGCTCGGATGGCCGTGGCTGCCACATGGCACTGGGGCTACACCCAAGCTGAGACCGCATGCACGGTAGCAGACCTGCCCACCTTCCGCCTTCTCTTCATCCTGTCTATTATCTTTGCTGGTATGGGGGTTATGGTCTATCACTTTGACGTCAGTCAGGCCTTTGTTCATGCCCGTCTGGAGGTTCCTATATATGTGCGGTTCCCCTCTGGGTATATGTATAAGGGCAGATATGGCTATGCCAAGCTGCTCTATGCTCTCTACGGGCTACGGACGGCTGGTGCTTCCTGGCAGAAGCTGGCCAACAAATTCATGAAGTCCTTCACCTATCAGGGAATGCACTTCACCCAGTCCACATATGACCCGTGCCTATACTATATTGTGACCTCTGTGTTCGTGGCCTTCGTGGCTGTCTACGTGGATGACTTCGGGCTGACATGTGATGATGCCTTCCACCAGGCTTTCTGGGCAGCTTTCCAGGCGGCATTCAAGAGCAAGAATCTTGGCCGTATGACAGCCGTCCTGCAGCTTGCGGTTGACTATGATCGGTGGGGCATTGCACTGTCCCAAACCAGGCAGATCAAGGAGCTCATGTCCAAGTTCAAGCTTCCGGCCAAAACCTTTCACAATCCGATGGATGTGAACCTCGTTATCCAGAAGCCGGAGCACCCTGATCTCACCCTTGTCACCCCGTATCTCTCACTGCTTGGGTCCCTGCTGTGGATTGCACGGTGCACCAGGCCAGATGTGTATTACTCGGTCATATATCTGGCACAGTTCTCCTCATGCCCCTCGGCTCAGGCCTGGGAGGCACTTCAGAGAGTGGCTCAGTATCTATACTTCACACGGCACTACCGTATCCGTTATGCTTACCCCAGTGCACCGCTTTCTGTGCTCACAATACAGGTGTATTCGGATGCTGACCATGCTCGTGACAAACTCAACGGGTGTCTCTCCTACTCGGGAGGCATTGTGTTCCTCAACGGCATGGTCCTTCATTGGGTATGTGCCCGCCAGACTGATGCTGAGATGTCCTCCACTGGATCTGAGTATGTGGCCGCCTCTGTGGTTGGGCAGCGGGCCATGTCTGCTATCCATATGATTGTGGAGATGTTCGGATTTATCAGAATTACGCAGCAGGAGCCGGGTGTGTCTGCTCTGGCTCTGTCTACGGCCTTCCCTGCAGCTGACACTTCTTGGATGCAGAGGGCGGCCACGTTCTTCGAGAATCATGCTATGGGTCATGGTCAGATGGGCCCCGCCTCCCCCCTACACTACCGGGAGGCTGAGCCTGTTCCTGACAGCAGCCTGTATGCCCTGCCTCACGCGGTGCCAGTACCATATGATGGCACGGGCTACGAGGACGGTCCGCGGGAGTACCACTCTCAGCGGTCTGGCATGTATGGTACCTTTGGACCCTTCATTCCCAGGCTGGAGCTCCCGGTGGCTGTCATGATTGACAACCAGGCGGCCTCCTCCATTCTGAGGAATGTCATGCTATCCACCAAGATTAAGCATGTGTTGATCCGTTTTCACTGCTTTCGGGGGTGGGTGTGTGCTGGGTACCTAGTGCCTGTTTACATCAACACTTTACTCAACCTGGCTGATATCTTCACCAAGCCTCTTCCTGGGCTCAAGGACAAGGTGCGGGTGATCATCGGCATGATCGAGTCCTTCATGGACGTGATCCGCCCGCACCCCAGTGGTGCGGGTGACTCCTAGGTTCTCTGGTCCTCTGTCCGGCTGAGCTGCAGGCCTATGAGCCGGCAGCGGTCGGGCAAGGGGTCTTTCTGGTCTGACTGGATTGATGCCCTTTGACGTGGTGCCCTTCTGGACTGGACTTTGTGTTCGTGGACAGACTGGTACCTATGACCTGCCCTATGAGACCTTAGACACCGACAGCTCTACTCTGACCTTAAGCACATCTGACTGGATTCTGGCCTTTGACTACATCCTGTACCTCTTTGACATCTTCTATGACCTCGAGTACTGGTTGACCGTCGAGCTGAGCAGCATCAGATGAGAGTATCTATCGGGGAGCGAGATCTGGCGGAGACCAGTCACTATTTTCGTATCCTTGTGGCAGTCCACCTAGTTGGCATGCATATACTAGTACTTTAGCATTCGGTTTAGAGGGTTAGCCGGAAGCGGGGATGGCGGCAGGTCGGCCCTTTGGTTGATGTTGTCTGATCCGTGGACGGGGACCTCTTAGTTTGCATTAGCTACCTGTTTCACATTCTTGTGCCACCTCAGCCGAGGTGGTGTGCTGAGATTCAGTAGTTCAGTATCACGTATGACGTATGACAGTGACAGTGACAGTACAGTGACTTCCTACCTGTACTCAGTAGTTCGACTTCGGTAGCTTAGACTGTGACACACGATATGATTGCCTAGTGACGGCCTCAGAGCTTAGATAGCCTGAGAGTCGTGTATTCATTTCTATCTTTTGATATACCCGATTGCCTCGCTCAAACCCTACGGCGTTCAGCGTTTTCACTGTGTCACTAGGACATTCTAGTACGGGATGGCTTTGCATGAGTCCGGTCCTCTTAATGTGGAGCACTACTACGGTGCTGGCTTTTTCACATCTTACTACGGCATGGACTTCCGTGAGGCCACCACTGGCTACTTTGGTGCTGTCGATTGACTTCTTGTTCACTCTGGATGCACACCAACATGGTGGTGTGCGGAACTCCGGTGACTTCAACAATTTTCTGGTTTATGTTTTTGCTTTTGACATCTACAAGTTACATTCTGGCTTGCTAGCTCGGTGCCTTTCAGTTGTTTAGCGGGTGCACAATGCCCGTAGGTTTCTGCACCTGTGCTAGCTAGAGGGTTTCCAATTTGTGTTTCAGAATTGCACAGTTGGATTAGCAGTTAGGTCTGTCAACCTGGCTCCTGCCCTAACTTATCTTACATTATCTGACTCTCCTAGACAGTCACCACCCACAGTGCTGGGGTGGTGTGCTGAAATCTGTATAGGCAGCCCTGACTGGGAGTCCCGGTCAGGCCCCTATGACAGACTCCTAGGACCAACACTGGACTGCTGACTGATCTATAGGTTCGTGTTGTGACACACGCTGTGTCACAGGTAGGCTAGACTCCGAAACCGTCCGAGACCGTCCCGGGTATATCTAGCTTAGGGTTTATTTATCTGATGAGTTTATCCACACAGTTCGGGAGTTTCTGATATCTAGTGAACTAGGATATTCCAGTATCAGCTACAGTAAACACTCGATTTTAAGAAAACAGGAATTTTAGGTCAGCCTAGCAACTTTCTTATTTATATAGAGATCTTAAATATGGAGTGTTATGTGTTAAATATTGTGAAGAAATCAAAAAAGCTGGCTACTTTCTTATTGGCGGGTTTTCTTATTACTGAATGATTACTGTATACAGTATGAAAGATCGCCTTTTAAGTGTTAAACCGCATCAACTTAGCTTGCAGTCGCGATTGCAAACGAAGCTGATGCGGTTGCGTATGGGGTCGTTCAAAGGCTCAAAAATGTGTTCGCCTTGGAATACATGTATACTTCTCACGAACGTTAAAAAAAAATTGTACTTCATGTATGTGATTAAAACGACAAGGGGTGTGCCTGCAGTAGCGCAGCAAAGTTGGGGCGGGCAAGCGATAACCTATATTTCCATACTTAATAACTTACGAACGGCACTGTGACGAGCCTCAGGGCAGAACGCGGACGTGGAGGTGCAGACCGCAGTCGTGGCGGGGCGGACCGCGGACGTGGAGGCCAGATTGTGCTGACTCTGCGGAAGACCTTCGTCAATAATTTCCGGTTCTGTCATACTCATACTGTGACACTGAGTCACTCAGTGTGCCACACTCGACTGCTATGCTATCATACGATACCACGGAACTCACCCAAACAAGCTGCAAGGCAAGGTTTTCAGGAACGAAATTCATTTCCGACGACAACCACTTTGAAAATGCCTTATGAAAGCTTGCCTCCGTTTATCATCCTGGTTGGCGCTATGACTGCCATGGGTGGTCTTCAGACTATCGTCAACTATGTGCAGTTTGGAAAGCCCCGACCTGTTTTGTGCGACGAGTTCGATCGCCTTCTGTTTAAAAGAGATGACAGGCTTGCTGACTCAGCGAAATAAGGTAGTTTTTTTGTCTTCATTTTCTCACCAGAATTTTTGCGTTTGGAAGAAGAATAGGCAGCCACGGTTCTTACCCTTACTTCGTGTACGCACGGAACAATTGTCCGAGTTGGGGTTTCTTCGATGGGCGGTTTACTGTTTTGCGTGTACTTACATCAGTTAGGGCATAGTTTCATAATTGCGTTATCGCTCAAGGTGAAAAAATATTTTGGCACTGTCCCGCAGAATCATCAAGTTTATACATACAGCTCTGAAGAAGCTCACGGCCTCCCGAGGATGTGTCCTCGACGACCCGAGGACCTGTTCAAAAGCGCACATTTTTCACTCGCGCAACCTTTCAGTCACTGAGCACCAAAGGAAGTCGCTGATCTTGTCAAGCTCCAATCTGTGCTCTTCGTTGTTTTGTGTACCTCTTCCCGGAGAACAGTTGTATGTCGCACTGCTAACATTTGAAACGTGTAATAATCGTGTTTCTAGCTGACTTCAGTTTACCCATCTTACCCCACGTTCCGCTTGCAAATACCGGAATGTAAACTCGAAAATATAATATTGTCGACTTTAGCCCAAGACCTGGCCGTTAAGCTTCGAAGCCAATACTCATTTCCGACCCGAAAGCAAGCGAAAATTGTCAGTTTCCTGTGCATTTCCCTGATCCTGTGCACCCACTGTAGCTCTCACTGCCTTGCAAGGTTTGTCATCTACACTTTTGTACTTCAGTGATATTTTCCTTTGGATCTCACTGGGCTGTGTTCGAGACCGGTTGTGCGTGAGTCGAAAAGAGCTCTTCGGGTCCACTTTTCCACAAACAGACCTGCGGAACGTTATTTTCACTCTCTTGCATACTGGCTGTAGGCTTAGGTTTCCGGCAGATTTCGCGCCGGTTTTCCTTCCTTCTTCAGGGAGAGCCTTTTAAACAGTTCCACCGCATTTTCTGAGTCACCAGTCTTTTGTTGCTCACGGGTGATACCAGCTCCTGCTCTGGTCGTTTGTTTAATAAAAGGTTTGGGAAACTATTTGTCGATCAGCTTGTGGACACATCCGTGGATTGCAGATTTATGTTACGTCACCTGTCACATGCCTCAAGAGAGAGAGGGTTGTGGCTGCTTTCCCAGATGAAAACGTGTTGTGCTTATCATATGGAAAGCTGACCGTAGGCTCACTGAGGACAAGTTTCACACGGGAGCCTCATTTTTAAGAGTTTTACACAATTTTTTTTGTTGCAATTTTGCGGCCGGGATGTGAGAGTGTGCAAATGCAGTCTGCAAATGAGTTCATGGAAGTGTTTGTTTATCTACCGCGGTGTTCTCAATACGTCATCTGTTTAACTGGTAGTCCGTAAAACTTTTACAGCAGTAAAACTGTTCCTGCGGTCGGGAAGGGTGGTGCGTTGTGCGCAAGCGGGTCCAAATCTCGCGACTGAGTCATTTCCCGCGTATTTGAACAAGCCAGTCTTAGTGCTGAGCGGTGAGCACCCTCCTCTCTTGCGTACACTCGCAAGGACTTGCGCAAATGTTATCACCTGTGCTTTTGCTGCTGCTTAAAGTAAACTCGCCTTATGCGAGGAACTGAACGGGCAAGAACTCACTTTGATCTCGCTTTGGCTAATTCATTCCTTTTGCCATTCACTTTGCAAACGTTCCAGGCCAGTTGAATTTATGTGCCGCTCATTTCGTCTCACGAACTTGTGTTGAGCTGAAAGCACCATCTAAAAGTTTTCTTTTACGTGAAGTCTGTCGAGTGTAACAGAGCTTCCGAATGCTTTCGTCCTGTCGTTCTATTTCGGCCAGCCTGAACTCTCTGGCGTTATCAGCGCCGTCACTAGAAGTCATCCACAGTGAATATCCTGGGTACTCTTGGCCCTTACTGGAACGTTGATCGAAGGCTGTGGACGCATACATATGCACCCACCGCATCTCAAGGTCATCTTGCAAATCTTGCTTTATGCAAAATTTGCAAGTGCTAAGTGAAGCACAACCTTCTGAGGTACCAGATAGGTTTTGATGCAATTTCGATGAAGTATGCGTACTCACATAGTGAAGCAAAAGTGGCAACGACCCAGAGGCTTGGGTTCCGTGTGCACTGAATGGAGTACGACGTTGTATGCGTGTAAAGCCTTAGTAGGCCATTGTCAAAGTTGACTGTATCACAAATGTGGAGAGCAGCTTTTTGAGCCATGCAGGAAGACTCGGAGTTGTAGACAGTGTATGGGTCAGCCCTAATCATTACTGCTTTCTGAGGCACTGTTTAATCCTCAGTCCGATACATTGTGTGTGGACCATCAAGAAATTGTGTCTCATTCCGTGAGTATGGAGGGGAAACCTAGAAGCATTTTTTGTGGAGGAATAAGAATGGTGGCGATGGCTATCATCCCATAGATCTAAGTAGTGAGCTGTGGGAATTAAAAGTTTCGAAGCCCACAATTAAAGGTGAGGGTTTTAGTACCTCACTTGCCATTCCCCTCCTTCTTGCTACATGTACACTACTTGTCTTGGAAGAGAAGGGTGGGTTTTGTATATGTACCATTAGACGGTGATTAGAAATAATATTGATTCAGAACGGTGAGGGTTCCAATATCTCAACTTTTCTGGTATATGTACGGTAAATATTGCACGATTGTATCCAATGCCTTCGAGGCATCATGGCATAATATACTTGAATATCCCGGTTCACGGATATCAGACAGTCTTGGAACCAATATAGATAAACTCTCATAAGAAATAAACCCTAAGCTAGATATACCCGCAACGGTCGCGCAGTCGGAACGGTCTCGGTCCTAGCTACCTGTGACACCTTGATGTGTCACAGCACAGGCTTACGGATCAGTCACAGTCCAGTGTTGGCTACCTAGTAATCTGTCATAGGGGCCTGCACCGGGACTCCCGGCCAGGGCTGCCTATACAGATTTCAGCACACCACCCCAGCACTGTGGGTGGTGACTGACAGGTAAGTCAGAAATGTAAGACAATGTTAGGGCAGGAGCTAGGGTGACAGACCTAACTGCTAATCAAACTGTGCAATTCTGAAACACAAATTTGAACCCTCTAGCTAGCACAAGTGCAGAAACCTACGGGCAATGAGCTCCCGCTAAACTACTGAAAGGCACTGTGTCAGCAAACCAGATTAGAAGATTGTAGTTGTCAAAATTTTCCGATCACGTAGTCCGCATTTGGGCTTGCAGGTGCGGTTATGTTAAAAGTAGAATTTATTTTTGTTTTCGTAATTTGAGCTGTGGATTCCAGAGAGATCTATAACTGCGTTTTCAACGATGTAATCTGTACTGGATGATAACCCTGTGAATTCAAAATTAGAACCGAGACTGTCTTGTGCAATGCTAATTGAATTCTGGAGGTCACCGTTAGCGTTCTTTAAAGCGAGATTTAATTGATAATTTTTGTTAGTATCGGATTGTGCGTATGCAGTAAAATTAAAAACCAATTTGTTATAACGTTCACTCGAATCTCAGGATGAAATTCTCAAAATCTTGTTCACAAATGCAGTGAGTTTGTACCCAGAGGATACATTTCAAATCAAATTACAAAATGCTTCGGACGTTGCAACTGTGAGTGGTATCAAAACGTTGACGCAATCAGATCTTGATAACGGTTTCAATATGAACATCTCACGATCGTCTATTATCAATGACGCAACAGGAAACTCTCTGTTATACTATGTGAATGGAACTCTTCTCACCGTCAAGGATAATGTAAATTGGTATCATCATCCGATGTCAATCCAAACACAAAATGAAATTATTAGTGGAACGACTTACAGTTTCGACATTACAGGATTTTCTACGAACGACTTCGTTTTAGATATCTTTGTACACATTTATGATAAAACTACTTACGACTCGCTAAACGGTTCTCAGTTACCATTATCCCAACTATCTTTCAACGACGTGTTAGCTATCTCGGGTAGCATTTCAGGAACGTTCGACGGTTTGATTGAAAACACAGAGTACTATTTTGAAGTAGTAGCACGAGATAAATCATTTTACAATATATTTGGAGAGTCTAAAATTCAACAAATACTATTCCAAACAAAGACAACATCTTCGGTCTTGAGTATTGATCCATACGTTTTGTCAACGGTGAGTATAACAACTACATCAGTGGGCGCCAGTCTGGATAATTTTGTATCGAGCGATACCGTAAACAACCACACTATTGTTATAGAAGCGATACCTATCGTTACGATACAACTGCGAGGAAGACAGATACGCTGTCCGGCTAAGCTCGCTAGGAATCAAACTGATCATCTCATAAACAGTGTCTGGCCGAGGCTTTATGCTCTCGGAAACCCAGACAGTAAACAATGACTGTACTACTGTACTGTACTACTGTACAGTACAGTGCTAGGATGTCACGGACACGAGACGGAAGCAGGGTCAGGCTAGGGGCTAGTCAGAGCCCATAATAACTAAGCCTAAACCCGAAGTCCAGCACACCACCCGTGGGTGTGACTACCTAGCAAGGCAGGTACAGGATATACAGCCACGAGATAATAAACAAACACCTACGTGCAACTCGGTGGAAACCGATCACTTCTAGCTGGGTGCCGGGGTCTTGACCCGGTCATCCCACTACTGGGCTAAAGCTAATCAAGCTGCCAGGACAATTGAAAAGAAACTCAGCCACTTTGAAGCTGGTCAGCAGAGCTGAGTTCAGCGGTCGGGATGTGAACACAGAAGATCCCCGAAGTGAATTGTAAGCTGTCTTTTTGAAATCGAGCACCACCAGGCCCAAGTGGGCAAGGTGGTTCCACAACAGAAAGTAAATCAACCGAAGACTGCAAAGATTCCGAAAGCACCGAAGAACTGAGACAAGCGGAATTCCACGGCGGTTTGAGCATTGAAGAAAGGGACAATAGAACTCGATCATCTGGTGGCCAATCACGGATGTCCAGAGAGCCAAGCGGCGGATCCGAGGCAAAGAGATCTCCGGTAAACCGACGGACGGTGGCTCCGGGCTCAACCAGGCCCCTGTCACCACCGCCCACGGCAACCAGAGATGCCGCAGCACTGGCTAGCAGAGAACAACAGAGCATCGAGGACATTAATGCACACCGGAGAAAACCCGGCGGAGCCCGTGGACGGCACATCGGAGCTGCTAGTGGCGATGCCCCCCTGTCAGAGTCATGCTCAAGAGTGCCGAAGGAGCCGAAAGTCACTCGTTGCCCGCCGTCAGAGTCATTGTCAGAGCCTTGGTCGTTGTCAGAGCCTTCAGAGTCAACGTCAGAAGTCTCGATCCTCATGCCAGCAAACAGCGGAGCCGGTGCAGAGTCGCCAAGCTGGAGTGATGGGACAGAGCCAGGCAAGCCGAGAGAGCCATGGACAGCCACTGGCGGGTCACGAGCCGCAGGCACACCACCAGCCACGAGTGCAGAGGGATCCCGAACCGCAGGCGGTGGCGGAATCGAGTCCTGTGCACCCGAGTGGAATGTGGCCAGACCAAACTGAGCCATGTCGCCCTCGTCAGCTGCCGCATCCTGAGCGGAAGCCGCCGCATCCTGAAAGTGCCGCAGAGATGTGGGCTCGGCCGTCACAAAAGAATGTGCCGACAGCTCGCACACCTCCGGGCGACCCTCCATCGTGCAGAGCGACTCGAAGGCATGTTCATCCCCAGCGTCATAGAACCGCTGGAAACGAACAGCCAAGCAGTCAGTCTCATAGTCTTCAACCGCACCACAATAGTGGGCAGAGTGAAGACCGCCGTTGGGGCACTCAGCATGCCAGTGCTTCAAACCACTCCGTGCACACACCGCATTTCTGCAGTGGGGCACGAAGGCACCACTCTTCTTGTCAAATGAGACAGGAGGAGCGGTGCCAAGTGGCTGAACACCAGCACGATGATGCTTAGCGGCAGAGCGGGTAAGGTGCTTGCCCGCAGGCGGAGGCCCTTCCCGCTTCTGCCGCTTCAGGTCACGAATGTCCTGTTGCATGCGCTCCAGCTGCTTCTGCAGACTGGATAACGCCGCAGCCAGGTCAGACGCGCCATCGCCGAACGACAGAGCAGAGACAGGGGCGTCAGAGACTTTCCGGCCGTGGCGGAACTGCTCCCGCACACGAGCCTGAATAGTCAGGAGAGACACGCCCTGCCGCTGGTCAGCTCGAGCCAGTGAGTTAGCCAAATCACGGTACAGTACAGCCACGAATCGCCGAGAGCCTTTAGAAACTGCCGCTTCACCGCGTCCTCTGGCAAGTTGTGGGAACGCTGAACGTCCCTCAACATGCCATTGAACTCGCGGATGCCACGGTCAGGATCTTTGCTGCTGGGGATGCAGACCGCCAGCAGCAACTCAAAAGAGTCAAAGGGTTCCGAGCGCTCCTGGAGCATGCGCACCACCTCAAGGGCAGCGCGCTTGCCATCTCCAGGAACGTCGGACCCAGAGGCCTCAAGCCAGTCACGAGCAGGTGAGCCAGGGCGAGCCAGAAATGTCAGAGCCGAGAGCAGCAATTCATTGGCCTCATGCCTAGCCTCAACTGCCATGTCAGTCAAGTCAAACAGGGGAGCAAACGCCGATGATTGAAGCACGAACTGCGTGCGTAATTCATGCATCAATTGTGAAAAAATGTCCACCGCGTCTGTCTCTGTCCCTGCAAAGCGCGCCGATTTGTCTCCCAGAAATTTAGTGGCAACGGTCTTGGCAACTCTTCTGTCGAAATTCTCCCGAGCCAACTGCTTGCATTTGTCCAGAACTTCCCTCGCAGCTGCGGTGGTCGGGGCTGGCAGCTGCGGGGTGTGTGGTGTCGCAGAATGCTGCGCACCCACATCATCGAAAATAGTTTCTAATCTACGGACGCGAGACCGCGTCATGTTGTTCGCTGTGGTAACCATGATAGAGAGAGACCGGGGAGAAGGTTGAGCTAAACAGGGAGATGGCGTAAGAACTCTTACAGCGGCCAGATATTTTTGTAGAAGTCTCAGCTGACGAGACCGAAACATACAGGTCGTGAGCGGAACAATGAGAGCGGCCAAAATAAGTCACGTGTGGAACGACCTCGCCGGAGCCAGCGGCGCACGAAACAGATCAACTCTCCTGGCGACGATACTGCTGCAATAAAAAAATCAATCCGTCACCAACTGCTGATCTCCTGCGCAGCGAAGGCGAGCACAACGCGTGCCGCCATCACCGCCATGTTAAAAGGCCATACCGCAAAAGTAATACACCACCGCCCAAGTGGGCGCTCAACCCCTCCTACGTCCTACTTAGCCGAACATGGCAACAGCAAGGCGTTGTGCCATCATCAGAATCACCGGAAAGCCGGTGCGGGCCATAACCTGCGAGGAAGACAGATACGCTGTCCGGCTAAGCTCGCTAGGAATCAAACTGATCATCTCATAAACAGTGTCTGGCCGAGGCTTTATGCTCTCGGAAACCCAGACAGTAAACAATGACTGTACTACTGTGCTGTACTACTGTACAGTACAGTGCTAGGATGTCACGGACACGAGACGAAAGCAGGGTCAGGCTAGGGGCTAGTCAGAGCCCATAATAACTAAGCCTAAACCCGAAGTCCAGCAACAACTCAAGAGACACGCTGACTGGGGAGATTCAACACACCAATGGTTTTTCATATTAGACTCGGATGGGAATACGATACCTTTGTCTAATGAAGAATATGTTTACTCAATAGAAGAAGGTGGCACTATTGTTGACGAAAATGGTAACACAAGAATAATAACATCTCATAGCTCACAAGGGTTAGCAGCCAATGCCGCCACCAAAATATATTTCCAAAATCCTACGGAACACGATGTAGATTTTGTACCCAATGGAATTTATACATACACGGGACCGTGATAATAATATGTAAGTTTATAGTATATATAAAATGGAAATTTGTGACGTATCATTTCACTTTGTAACGTTTTGGTTTTGATAATTCACGCAATTTCATACAATGTTCGAAGATCACGATGTACCGATATTGATTGTTTGTATATCAATTGTAATCGAAACTTAATGTCAAAAGACGAAATGGAAACTGACAATAAAGAAAATATAGCATTATAGTAAATGTACAAGATTACTCAATATTCATATGATCAAGCTAAAAAGGTGAATGTTACAATCAAACCGAGTACTGTTAAAAACAAGAAGATTGATGTTTTCGATAGAGATAATAAAAAACTTGCATCAATCGGTGACATTCGGTATAAGGATTATCCAACTTACATTTTGGAAAAAGGTATAGAATATGCAAATGAAAGACGAAGATTGTATAGAATTAGACACAAGAAAGATTTAAATATAATTGAAAGTCCTGGTTATTTCGCAAATAAAATTCTGTGGTAAATTATATAAAGAACCGCACTGAACTCAAGAATTGGTTATGCTACATATAATGAACGTAAAAGATATGATTTATTTATAAACTCAGATAAAGCTAATGAGAATTCATTTTATAACAAAACCAAATCTAAACACGCTTTCTATGTAATAGAGATTCCAAAAGGTTGTGGACGAACATCAACGTATGTCAAACTCGGTAAAACACAAAATTCCTTAAAAGTAAGATTAAACGACTATTATGCAGCATATGGTAATTCCTTTTTTATACTATATGTTAAAATCTTCACGCAAGCACAAGTCGGAAGCTACTTTTCTTTGAATGGAAAAGACCCAGTCAAATTGGTGAATGATTATGAATCTGAAGTTAAAAAACTTTTAAACTAAACAAAAAAAATGAGGGAGTTTCCCCAAAGGCATTTGGCATAAATCCTCTTGTCACACCCTTACCGATTTTGACGATTTTCATCAATTTTCGCATATTTTTTTCTATATACCAATCTATATATACCAATCTTCATATATAAGAGAGTTTCCCCCAAATCAACTTCAAACATTCAAAATGATCAATATTGTATATGCAAACTTGAGTTTCCCCCGAAAATCCTCGATAACTTTGAAAATAATGCTTAAACCCTAAAAAATTTCGGTGATATCGAAAAATTAGACAATTTGATAAAAATGAAATTTTTGTGAAAAAATCTCAAAAATATTTTTTTTGTAACGGTCAGCCTGCCCGAGCCCTTAGCCAGCCCTGAGCCAGCCCTGAGCGAGCCCTGAGCGAGTGTACCAGGCACACTCCTGATAACTTAAACATATTTCTTTTCTTTATTTTTCTTCCTTATTTTCTTTCTTTCTTTCTTTCTATATTTTTCTGCTGTTTTTGGTGTGTAATATTAACTTCACAGTCTTATATTCCACTGTTTTATTTCATGACAAACACTGGCTGCCTAGCCTAGTATTACAATCACTTTTCCGATATATGTATGGTCTCGAACCTACTACATCATATCCTTATGTATAGTCTTGGCGCCATGCCTAATCCTAACATGTAAAACTTGCTTATTCCTTAATTCATTCGATCAACACTAACTGAGGTCCACTTTTCCAAGCTTCCCTTTCAACATGTTGCTCTCTAACAATCACTAGCAGGAACCCTGTATTGACATCTGCCATCGACCAATCATGTGCACACATATGCCTGATTCTGGTACTCCTCCACCAATCATCAGGCAGATCACGATATTGCCATTGCAGATCTTTTTCTGGAATCCACCAGATCCTCAATATAATTATTGTCATTCTTAAGGGTTCGCTTGGAAGCGATATGATATATGATATATAGCGAGGCTATTATGGAACGTTAATAGCTCACGCAGCGTATGTGTGGATATGAGTGCAGTGCTTCTTCAGAAGTGACTGCTGTAGCCCAACGCTACCTCATTTTACGCAATGCCCCGCATCTCATAGATGCCACCACAATTGGGTTGTGAACCCAAGGCATTGGTTGAACAATCAGTATCGGCTGAACGAATAAGCCATATGATACTCGCATGCTTGTTCAGAACATGCTAGAAGCGAAGATGAGTTTTCTCCGAACACTTTTGGTTCTTCAAGACTTCATCTTGCTTTGTCATCTCGATGCCACAACCTGGCCTCTCAATGACAGGTGTCACTCAAGATGAGTGAATGACAAATGGTACGACTGTACATGTCATAGTCGACCGTACTGACGACTGTCATAAATGTATGACGCGACTCGACCTGTACAGTCATGATCGACCATACTGTCGACTGTCATAATAATATATGACACGACCGACTGTCATAATAATATATGACATGACATGACATGACATGGTATGACATGTATGACACGTATGACATGTATGACACATATGTCATCGGTCATAACCCTGACAGATCTCCCCTCTTAAGAGAGTTGTGACCTCACAACGGGCATACCTTTGTATATGTCTTTAATGTCTTTGTTGTTGTCGCTTCTTGCTGGTACCAGTCTTCTTACACCGATTTGAGGCGTCCCTCATGGTGTTTTTAGGTTATTGGGGGGAACTGAGTCCACTTTAGTCCCTCACCTTAGGCATTTAGCCATACAGTCCTTAGGATGCAGCCCACCTTTCCGGAAATCGTATCGTTGAGTGACGTTCCAAGGTTCAATGAAGAGCGTTTTCGCGATACAATCCTACGCTGGATTACTGATTGATCCACACGTTATCATGTATGTGCTAGACGATTCAAAGCATCCGAAGTCTACGTTACGGATTATTTGCGCTAGCCATCGTCGCCTTTGCGCGATCGATGATCCCACGATTATAACGAATTATATTCGAACGATTCTCGGCCTGATATAGTGCACCCAACTCTTCCTCGTCCCCTCCTTTAGCTACTTTGGAGGATCCTAGGCGGTGATGGGGAGCCCGATTTCGATAATAAACGAACAAAGGGGCTTGTTTTAATGCAAACGGAGCGGCCCTGCTTAACGGAATTGGACTTATAATCCTTTACCGGTCTGCTCAACTCCTCAATATTTTTGTCCAGTACGCACGCTTTGACGAACATCTATCGCGATGAGTGAGAATGGATTCGCCACGTACTAATGTGAAATTTATTTAGTTATGTTTGTCAAGCACAACTTAGGATCACAACTCCTTCTACCTCAGTCATTATCTCCGGTAGCTTCGGATGACTGGCCAAGAATCCGATGACAAACCACGGTTTTGGCAAAGGTAGCATTAGCAGTTTTTTTACAGATATTGGTACCCGCATATGCGTATCCGTGTAAGGGTATGATTTATACAAGGCTCACTACACCTTAGCAAGGAAGGATCAATTCCTGCTCCTGTCATATCAATTTGATGCAGGGTAAAAAATGTTAGGGATATAACCCTGCAGTTCTCGGGTTGCAGCCCATTGCACCGAAGATGCATCGCAGTTCTTGGGATGCAGCCCTGCATTCTTGGGATGCAGCCCTGATATATTTATACGACCGATGGATGAAAACCTCTTGGGTACATGTTTCCACGGCCTGATTATTTTTAGGTCGGCATTTATTGGCAAAAGTCATTGGCTATCAGCTTTTGACTCAGAAGCCACAATGTTATAGAAGCTGCGACCTATTGTGATCATATGCGGCAGTTATGCCTTCAGCATACATAGACAATATGATTATGTGGAACTTATAATCCCACTTAAGTTGCATCATGATAAATTTATCCAGGTGTTAACAAGTGTTCAGGATTTGATAAGGGGTTGACGCCCCACAAGCCAAAGGTCACTGTCTCATAAGGCTCGCCTCAAGTGTGCGGCTTTGAGGATTAGTGTCCTGGCGAGGCACAGTCATGATGCTTCCTAGTCCATAATGGAACTGGAAATGAGAATACTCAGGATATCCGAAGACAGGAAGGCTTTTGGTTGGCCATAGTTACTGTCAAGATGCTTAACTTTGATGGGATGGCATTCGGATACAAACTGTGCAACCATGCATGTGACTTATGCATTGACGTATGACTTTGATGAATTGTCTCTTGTCATGAACCTGGAAGGAATGACGGGCAATTTAGCTAGAGTGGCGGATTTACTCACTCGGCTTTGCTGTTTATGGAATTCGATGCCTGATGGCACAACTGACAATCCTTTGCTCAGATGCTTTCCTCAAGACATTGGCAACAACTTGTGTGCCAGCTTCTCAAGATTTGAGGAGAAATCATGGATCAACAATTTATGAATCAAAACACATGTATCAAGGTTGATTTAATGAATCCTTCAACTCTTGAATTTCGACAATCAGCATCCCAGGCTGTTGACGTCAAAGTGATGGTCGTAAGCTTACAATATAGCTTATTCACATTTGAAAAACCATCGTTCTCCTATGTCAGTGCCCCTACAATATGATAGAGCCGGAGAAATGTGCATTTATGATTTCTTCATAATGAACTTTATGAGTCAATAAGTCAAATAAGACTTCATTTGATGTTTCAATCGGCATGATGTACCGTGTTATCAACTTTATAGCTGCTATACACAGATGCTGGAACTTTTGATAAGATCTTTAATTTTCCAAGCAAAATCACAATGATGTAAGGTGTGGCAGCTGTATGAAAATGAATGAATCTATACTCTTCCTCCCCCTCGCAAAAAGAGATGTATCAAACCAATCAGATGGTGATGGAGGATGTTATTCAATCATTATGTTATGCGAATCAGACTGAGATTACTCATCGAATGCTTTAGAGGTAACAATGTCAATCTGAACATTGATTCTCTCTACGTCATATTGGCAATATGCCTGACGTTTTTGAATGTGGCTAATGCCAGATGATGTCAAATGCAGTTGTTGGATTGCAGCTTACATATATTTGTCAATTCAGGGTCACTATAGTGTGCCCAACTTAGACAATGTTCTGGAAAATGATTGTCATGATGAACAAAGAAATCAGTGATGGAGAGTTACCGAAGTTAACTTTGGTATCGAAGCTAATGGAGAGTCAATCAAGAAGTGTCCGTAATGACAACAACTTACTACGAGTTGTATTTTCGTAGTTGATGGATGGCTGACATGTCATTTTATTATGAATAGAACATGGCATTGCCTAGTGATATGTGTATATTCTTCAGCACATGATCACTTATCTCAATGGTGCCCATGTTATTTTTGGGCAAACACTATTCAGAGACTTATTATGATAAAGAAGTATGAATGGTGAATGTGTCATTTCAATCCGATAGAATTGTGACTTGTTTTATGACTATAAAATTTCTGTCACTTTCCAGAATGAGGATGAACTGTGCTTGGAGACCGTATGCAGATTGCGGGTTTTCCAAGACTTCGTGGCCTAATGGATAAGGCAACAAATTTCTAAACATTCCAGAATGAACTTTCAAAGAGTTTTTATTTCTCAATGAAGTATGCTTGTCTTATGTGACAAAATGATATGAAATTTCAAATATGATGTCAATCTATATGTGGATGGCTTATACCATTGTATGCTATTCCACAAATAAATAGTGATGTCAGAATAAAACTTTGGACAATTGCAACTTAGTACAAATTTGAGTGCATTCAAGTCCACTAAAATGTTCAGAATCTGAATCTAATGTACTTTTCTAGCTAAAGCTACCATTGACTGTCCAACATCCACTCTGGACATTGTTTCTTACGTCTTTTGGCATCGCGCTCAGCGTTTTTCTTATTCTGCAAGCGCCTCTTTGCTACTTTTTCATCCGGAACGTTGTACCGGCTACGAAACTTGCTGGTAACTTCTTCTTCTGAGCTTTCTTCATCCAAAAGCAAAACTGGCTTCAACTTGTCTTGTTCTTTCATCTAGGACGAATCACACAGGGATGCAACAGACCTGCAGCATGAGAAGAAAATAAACAGCAAGAAAGTCACTATGCAAAATCACCACTGAAGGAGATGACTTTCATCATAGGATGGTATTGATTGTTTCATATGACACATAGAAGATATGAATAATTCGTAGAGAATTTTGGGATAAACATCCTGGATTGGCTGTGCTTGATTGCTCTATGCCCAAGAATGACCGAAGAGATTGCTTGCCACTTTTCAGCCATATAGCGTAGAGGCTGCTTAACAACGGTTGGGACCATAAGCTAAATAGCTATGCAGCTATGTCGGAGGCTGAATAGCCATGATTGCACAGACTCTGTCTTTTATGATGAATAGACCTCTGAGAATGGTGTCTAAAAAATTCAATTGACAACAACTCAACCTTTTGGTATGGTGTAGAGCTGATGATCTTTGTTGCACTTCAATTGTTTATTGTGCACTAATGAAATGCCTCGTGATATATAATCTCACAGAATAGGCATTGCTCAATGGCGATATGATCAGATATGTAATGATCAATGAAGACAAGATGGTTGGTATGGCTCATTCAGTAGGCATAATTACCTCAAAGAGATGCCAATACACGGATACATATCAAGACATAAGGGCAATAGGCTTATTGTATAGCCTTCAAGGCAGCTAGCATTTATGCTGCATTGGTCAGCTCAGTGGCTTTGACCTTTCTAGGTGTTGTACTCAGGCCGTGGCCTGCATATTGCATTGAGTAATCTTGACACCTTTAATGATCCAATCAGATGATATGTATGAAGTATCAAGAATGGTTGCCCTTTCCAATGATCATCGGTGGCAGAGGCTATATTGCTTGCACCGTGTCAGTATACAATTCTAGTCTGGATACATGCTAGACCAGATGTATACAATGTCTAGGTCTTCAAAATCAAGCTCATATGAATGTCATGGCTGATGTATGTGTCAACTTTCATGGAGTTTTGCATGGTTTGACTGTATATAGTCAGGCTTACCACAACAAAAACAATGATGCAACTTACTTGTTTTATTTTATTATTTGTCTTTATTATTTATTATTTATTTGGTTTTTAGTTGTATTTCTAGCTTATCATCTTCCCCCCTCAAGGAAGTGTATTGCTAGGCGGTTGTCAAGCGCCGTTCAAATACAACAGAGGTCCGACCTCTTTGTGATGACGTGGAAGCTTTCTATGAAGCTGGATAGCAGTTCTCGGGTTGCAGCCCCTTGCACCGAAGGTGCATTGCAGTTATTGGGATGCAGCCCGAATCCACGTCATTAGCGTGGGTCATATAGTACCCAAGCATGTGCTGTGTATATACAACACTACCCTCCAGCGGCGAAGTGGCTTGCTATTACCATCATCGTATGCTGTGGGATATCAATATATGATCAGAGAGCATGGATATATATATATGTACCATGTTTGTCAATATCGGAGAGACTATGTCTTCTTTAAAATCCTCATGACTATATATATAATGGTGGTATACTGATGTCAACACCTTCTCTCTGAGTGATTCATTGATTTCAGATGTGATGTCGTGGCAAAAAAAATATATGTCCACGTCATTGGCACGAGTCATGGTGTGTCCATGCATACACGATCTTAGCGCAGGTCACAATACAGTGCCCGAGCATACGCGATTTTAGCGTAGGTCACATTGTGCCTCTGTTTATTACATCTGATAATATCTGTTACTCATCTTTGTGAGTCTAGACAGCATTGTGCTGATTGCAATGCTTTCTCTGGTGACTTATATATCACAGATTATACCAATGTGGTGATCAGTCCAGTGCAATATTTTGTCACCGGAATGTACAGGGATTGTGAATGATTGCAATCCAGCCGGAGGAATAATCCCAACAGCTTATTCTGTACTAATGAATTCATCGGAGTTATACTCATTTCGACGATTCAAAAACCCATGTCATTGTAGTGATGACAACTCATGTGAATATATAGGGTTTTTATCAGAATGATTTTATGTGATGTCAACATATTATGAACAATTCACTTGCATCTCAGGACAAAGGAGTTACGCTTGGAAGGTCTTACATGGTGGTCACCAACTGTTATCAGCTGATATTTGGGTGCCAAATTCTGCCTTCAACACTGGGACTATATCAACCAGTCTTACAGCGATGCACTTGTCCTTCCCACTCTTATATACAGCTATAGTGCCAAAGTATATCTGGTGGGAAATATATATATATATATACATTATATAACTATCATCTTCTGATCCAGGAAATGCAATTAAGCATGGTATCAGGTTATATGTTATGTATATATTCAGCATTCCAAACTTACTCGAGAATGTAAATGCTGAACAAAAGTCAACTTATAGTCATTGGAATATAGTTTCCCATCTGAGTTTACACTTTATTAGTGATGGTGGATTTAACGTTGTACAGATTTCAACGTTATTTGTGGATGCAGTGATTTTATCAAAAGCAATCCATCAGAAATCACCAGATCGGAATATGAAATGGATATGTGTGAATCCTATCCACCTTCTTCCCCCTTTGAGGAAGTGTGAACACATAGGCAGTCAGTTATTTATATACCTTATAGCTTATAGCTTATAGCTTGCAGTCCTTATAGGAAGCAGCTCATACAGTTTTAGGGTTGTTGCCCATAGTATTATCATGTCTATGATGATTTAGCATGATATAATAATGCCAAAAAAACGAAGTTTTTCCAAATAATGGCGGCATTTTAGGGCATGTGTGGTTACAGTGGCCCTATTACCCAATACAGTGTTTAGGGTGTTACTTGATATCAGTAACCCTAATACAGGTAAAAAATAAGCAGTATAACGATTTTGCCAAGATTTTTAAGCAAAACTGCATTCAATACCTAAGTGAATGTTAGGTGATTTTCAGAGGGTACGTTATACCCCTGACACACACATTCAAATATTAGGGTGTTACAGGGTGTTACACGTGTTATGTCTTTCAGGGATTGTTATTTGATAGATAAATATCCATTATAGCAAAAAAAATCAATCCCGAATTTGCAAAAGATTACACGTATTGTATTTTGACCGATTTTTCGTTACAGCCAATATGTTCACCCCTATATATTACACACCTAATATCTAGGGTGTTACACGAGATATGACATGTGTCATTATGATTTTCTCATACCTCAATAGGTATAAAATCATATTATCAAATAAAATAGGGTCCGATTTTCAATTTTCAAATCTATCGCAAACGGATTTTACCCATTTTGGCCGTTTTTGGCTATATATATATATGGGATAAGTCTACATCGGGGGCCGACATTTCATTTAAATCCACATCGGGGGCCGACATCTCATTTTAATCTACATCGGGCAGACACTTCATTTTAATCATCAGGGCCGACATTTGATTTTAATCTACATCGGGCGAGACATCCCATTTAATCCACATCGGGGGCCGACATTTGATTTTAATCCACATCGGGGGCTGACATGCCTAAACGTTTCACATCGGGTGTAGACATCTCATTTTAATCCACATCGGGGGTTGACATTTCATAGCATGCGTAGACAGAAGACACACGCAACGATATAATGCAATTGAAACATAACTACGCAAATTCAACCGGTAGATATGCAACTCGTATTACGATGAGCATATCTACCGGTTGGATTTGCGAAATAATGTTTTTTTGGTGCCGCAAACGATGAAAGACTGTCTTGTTTGGCGAAATGAAACAGTTTTTCACTGCTGGACGCTCCAAAAAACATTATTTTGCAAATCCGACCGGTAGATATTTTCATCGCGATATGATTTACATATCTACCGGTTGGATTTGCGAAATAATGTTTTTTTGGTGCCGCAAACGATGAAAGACTGTCTTGTTTGGCGAAATGAAATAGGTTTTCACTGCTGGACGCTCCAAAAAACATTATTTTGCAAATCCAACCGGTAGATATTTTCATCGCGATATGATTTACATATCTACCGGTTGGATTTGCATAGTTATATTTCGTTTACATTATATCCTTACGTTGAATGTAATGCATACCCCCGATGTGGATTAAACTGAGATGTCTACACCCGATGTGGATTAAAATGAGATGTCGCCCCCCGATGTAGATTAAAATGACGTAACCCCGATGAGTAAAGCGAGCATGTCCACCCCGATGTGAATGCATGGGATGTCTGCCCCGATATTAGACAAAATAGTGTGCATTTGATGTGGATTAAATGAAGTGTCTATTTGATGATTAAAAATGAGATGTCGGCCCCCGATGTGGATTTAAATGAAATGTCGGCCCCCGATGTAGACTTATCCCTATATATATATATATACATATCTCTGTGTGTGTGGACTGCAAAGTACAAAAGTACTGCAAATCACTTCACCATTGCACATGACAAATTTCATGGGATAAAAGTGAATTATACTGCATATCAACATCTGTGGTTGATCACATTTCTGGGTTTTACTGATTTAAACCCATGGAGGCAAATGCACTCTCTGGTGATATTTAAGATATATCAACTGTAAATGAATTCACAGTTGTGTCAGATCCTAAGATATATTTGGATGTATACAACGAGTACATCAAGTGATATCTCTATGTTCAAATACATCTGGACACTGCTAGATATAATCTAAGCAGTTTTTACACAACACAATGTTTGTGTGTATGTACGTCCACAACCACCTTTTGTCAATTCATGTATGGTTGCTGATCTGAGTTGGTACATGCATGTGAAGTGATCATCTGTATCAACTGTCAGAATGCAATGTAGATATTGATGTTGCTCCAACGATGATATGTGAGTGAGACGCATGGACAGTGCTCAACAGTGACCAGCTGTTATTTGAGCACTGTATACTGCCTTCGGGTCTGGAGATATCTCCATCCAGCCCTTCAGCATGTTATTTGATCCTGTTCCCTTATGTATCGCCATCGCTGACACTTCCACGCACATGTGTTTGGAAGTGGGATCTATGTATTATGTATTGATACAATACTTGATCATTACACTTGGAGTCAGTGTATTGTCAACATAATGAATGCTAGTGTTTGTGCAGTGTATAGTACTGCTGATTAGTACTTGTGTGTGTGTGTGTTTACTTACACACACTTTGCAAGATCTTTATGGATATCACAATATCTTAACAGCTTATCATGCAGATTGTCAGCATACCACGTACTGATTATATCTAACATGATATATATAGTTTAGGGATTGTTGTAATTCCATGATAATCTCATTACGATATGAGTTGCTGATAAATTTCACATGAAGCTCAGGTGAGCATTCCTTCAAGTAATCCACCATAGAATGTACGTATTACCTGGAGAGCATCTCGGCTCCACCAGGGCACGACAAACTAATTATGGTGTTATGATTACTGTCAGGCACCCTTTGCAACATGGATTCTAATATAGGAAGCATTCACTGCAATATGCTTATGCTCTGTACAGTATAATAAAGTATATAACATTTACAACATTGCAATCATTCAGCATAAGACGGTGCATGATATAGAAGTATATGCACTGTGTATTAATGATTGCTGTAAGTGAAATGAGTGTATGTGTGTGTGTGCTGATCTGCACACACATGTTGTGCACAGGTCACTGTGCTGCTGATAAGTACAATGCTGATGATCAAAAGTATTTGTGTGGTCATCAGAACATTGGAATATACTGCATGGTATAGTTGCATGGTATAATAATGCATGGTAC
>LGRX02029463.1:0-15514 GCA_001247695.2 Cymbomonas tetramitiformis
TGCGTCTACTGATTTGACTACTGCCTGAGTTACCAAGTGTCCGGGCAGCATATACCTGATGGACTTCTGTACCGGACTCCCACACTTCACGTAGCTCCGCGCTCTGGGGGGCCCTCTGTTTGCTCAGCTTGCTCTCTTTGACTCTGGCAGTATGACATGTGACATTCACTTTTTTAGGACTTAAGGCGACGGTGCCTCATTGTTTCAAACAACCCACTGAAGAGTAGCCCGGCAGGGCACGAAACCGGTCTGG
The DNA here is from genome assembly GCA_001247695.2 of Cymbomonas tetramitiformis. Classification (NCBI taxonomy): domain Eukaryota; kingdom Viridiplantae; phylum Chlorophyta; class Pyramimonadophyceae; order Pyramimonadales; family Pyramimonadaceae; genus Cymbomonas; species Cymbomonas tetramitiformis. The sequence goes on from LGRX02029463.1 coordinate 254, forward strand.
GATGCAAAAAACTTTTTGGACATATATATCTTAGAAGTATTTCTAGAAATTTTATCTGAGTATATCCCAAGTCCACTGAGTTACTGTTGAACTTGTACATGTTCACTAGTTATTAAGAGTTAATTGTTACTTAACTCTCCGGATCATACGCGCTGTTTGTTCAAGACAGTCGTCGCGGATCCGTGTACTGAGAAATCTGGACGCTATTTACTAGGAACCAGATTTGCGATTTCCCTCTCCTTCGCTTTTCCACTGCCACCTTTCACCACTTTTCAGTTAATGCCCCGCTGCCATATTCGTTGCGACTACTGTGAAGCGACCGCCAGGATTTTTATTCGCTGGTCACGTGCATTCTCTATCTGGTGCCTACTTTAAAAATGTCTCTTCCCAATCACGCTCAGGGACAGTTTCAGCCACAATCCATGCAGCAGTACAACCCACACCCACCACCACCACCACCTCCTTACCCGCCACCTCAGTCCGCCCACCCGCAGTTTCAGCAGCCCCACCAGCCATCTCAGCAGTTTTATGGGGCACGGCAGTACAATGGGCCCAACAGGTATGATCAGCTCAGGGAAGAACTGGCGACCAGCAAGATGGAGGCAATGGGGGCAACACTGAAGCTGGAGTCAGAGAGAAAGCTTTTGGAGAAGGAACGTGAGCTCCTGCAGCGCGGGAAAAAGAAGAAGTCGAAAAAAGCGAAAAAGAAGAAGTCGAAAAAAGATCTCTCCAGTTCAGACAGCAGCGATTCCAGCAGTGCTTCAGACCCAGACACCACCCCAGAAGAACGCGTCAGGAAACGGAGAGATCGACAGCGAGCAAAGACCAAGGCGCTCAAAAAAGAACTACGAGAAACCCGCGCACGTCTGGACGAGCTTTACCACCTTCCCCAACACGCCCCTCAGACTCCCAATGCTCCAGTCCCCCCTTCGCTCCCCTCACAGTTCACACCCAGTGCCTCCCTCGCCCCTTCAGCTCCCCCTCAGTCCAACAACAGCAGCAAACCCAAGAAAAAGAAAAGACGTGTCAGTAGCAGCAGCAGTAGCAGCAGTAGCAGCGACGAAGACGATGCCCCAGCAGCGCCCCTGGTGAAAGTCAACAGAGCTAAGGTGGACGAGAAGTTCAAGAATGCCGCGGGGTTGTCTCGCCTGGGGGACATACTTCTGGCGGTGCGTATTCGCCCTGATGGGTGGGACGACACCAAAAAGAATGGCGGAGTTAACAGGACAGCAATCGTGGCAGCAGCGGTCAAGGCCCACAACCTGGGCAAGATCGACCTGTTGTCTTTCTAGCAGTATGGGCCCCGCAGTGAGAGCGCAGCACGCCTGCTTAATCTACTATGTTTACTGAGTAGTATTTTGCAGGAGCTCTACTGGCGGGAAGATTGGGGTGCTGCTGGTCTGGTGGACGAGTACCTATCTGTGTGGAAATTTATGAGCCTTACTTTCCTTAGATGGACTGCTACGAAACCAACCTGGTGGGTGAAGAGGTATTTGCCATTTTTTGAATGCCTCAGGAAGGAAGACCTGGTGAAGTGGTACGAGGGCGAGGACCACTTCGGCAATTATTTACTCGTTTCTCCCTGGACGAGCCTTTCCTACGTGGGGAAGAGCTGGAACAGCATATCGTCACGGGCAAGGGGACACCTGACTGTGACGAGGGATGCGACTCAACGTGGCGGGAAGAAGCTTTATGCCTGGCTGCGTACCCATGGGATCTTCAATTATGTGTGTGTACCACTGGCTTTTTTCGACTCCAAGACCGAGTGTGATGAGACGGAAAAATGGTTCATACGGACCACACAACACTGGAAGCACTCCCTGAACACGCAGCATAATGAGCGCCCAATGGTCAGAGAGAAACGAGCCACCAGAGCCTGGGGAAGGGTGCTATCACGTCCTCGTAGAGTAGCACACCGGAGATGTTCTGGTATGGACCTCAGTCATAATGGACAAGCCCTACCGTCAGCACACACCGCGGCTGGTGAACAGGTGAGTCTGTTTAAATGGCTGAAGACGCTGAAAGCCGAAAGGCCGAAGCAACTGATCTATTTCAGACCAGGGTATGCCGACACTACCCCCTGGAAGAAGATCAGAAGAGACTTTGGTGGCAGCAAAGTCAACATATTTTTACCTGAGTCCCAGCTGGCTGGGACCCTGAAGAATGTTATTACGACACTGCGGAGGAGAAGAGCGAGACTGGTGGTGGAGAAGCTCGCTGTCGTACGTGGTGATCACTGGGCCAGAACAGTGGTCAGAAGACTCAGATCGAGCCCTGGCGAAGTGGCAGCACTTTACTTTTTTACCCTGGCTCAGCTGGTGAGAGTATTCGAGGCAATCAGAGGCAACACCGAGTGGAAGTTGCGCGCCAAGATGAGAAGGTGGGTGTCGACAGCGGCAATCAAGGTGCACGGCTTCCCCTTAAGGGGGATGTATCCTTTCTTCCTACCACCTGCCGACGTTTGGCAAACATACAATCTGAAGTGGCTGACCAGCGACATAGTTCGGACACTACGGGTGGACAAGGTGGTCGAGGATTTCGTGCGGCGGAGGACAATGGTGGTGCAACGAGCCGGGGTAAAACTGAACAACCTCTTCTGCAACTTCAGAGAGATCGCTGCCAGAACTTCTGCACCCCCCTGCCTATGTGACACCCACTCACCGAACCTGCCCAGAGTGAATGGACATATCTGTGCGCGGACTACTGAGCTGCATACTGCCCCCTTGTCTATTCTGAACAACAGCCTCAAAGACACACCCAACTACGAAATCAAACCTATCGAGGCGGTCAAGTCCGCTTGCCTGGACTTTGCAGAGATCTTTACACAGGCGGGACGACGTGTCAACGAAGCTGAGGTGATGGGGGCGCTCCCGCACAGAATGACTAAGGCGGGTGAGGTGTATATGATTATCCACCGTGTGCAGGCGGGTGATGCAGCACTGGAACGCTGGGTGGAACTGCGGAAGAGGGATGCTCTCGTTATGAGAGTGAGATGGGAACGTTGGTGCTGGCTTCTGCTGAGGCTGCTATGTAGCTGGGACGACGAGCGCGGCTTATACGAGCTGATGGAAAAGGTGGCGGAGCGTATGCTCTTCTGGGTGGAGAGAATCACCCGTGACTATTGGATCGTGCGGTACCCAGACCAGAACGTGGTGAGAGATGTCTTCGGGCTCAAGGATGAGCTGTTCGGTACGCCTTTCGACATAAACGTCAACACCGTTGCTTTCTTTACTCCGTACAAGGATGACGAGGTGTTTGGAGCCCAAGAAGATGCTCATAGCGCTTTGTGGCACACTATGGCGTTGGGGAACCCGATCTACACGATGGAGAAGCTCACACAAGCAGCGACACACGCGGTACGATCTGCTGAGACCAGCAACAAACCGGTGAGAATCCTGCTTATTTTTCCAGCCTGTGCAGAGTGGACGGAACTCCGGGGTGTCCACAGAGTGATGCAGCTCGCAGCACATAAGTTTAAATTCCTGGCGCCTCAATCAGCACTCGGGTACACTGACCGCTCAACGGGGGCACGCTTCAATGTGGACGTTCTGATTGTCCAGAACCAGGCGGCAGCACGACTCTTCCCAGTTCCTCTGCCAGCACTTGGTAGGCTGAGGAAGCAGTTCAAGGGCAGACTATCTATCTCTCCCTCCTACGAGTCGACCTGGTGTGTTAATTTCGCTGGAAAACCGGTGGCTGGTGACCCCAAACCTTTTCCAATGCGTTTGAGAAAACTTGCTACACGGCTGAGAGGGGGTGTTGCTCTAAGGATTGAGCAGAGCCGCATGGTGGAGAGGTGGTGTGCTGGAGAGCAACTGCCAGGAGGAGCCTGCCGCTACAGCGGCCCAGCAGTCTGTGCACGACAGTATATGAGAGTGATCGACAGAGAGTGTGCGGGAACAGCTCGTATGATGCTGGACCGTAACGGGGGTGTGGGTGGTATTATCTGCCAACGCCGCTATTATGAGATGCTTGAGTCGGAGAGGGACTCCAGTGCAGCCCAGTTTGTGGTCAGTGATGATGCTCTGGAAGTAGTGGTGAAGAAGCTATGGCTACGGTATAGACAGCTTGGCCTCCAGACGATCACGAGGTTCGACAGCAGGGGACAGTATGGTTTTATGTATGCCCTGCTGAAGGACAAGGACCCTGAGCTGAAGAAATGCAGACCTATTCAGCCGAACAGACTGGCCCCTCTGGCGAAGATGCAGAACATACTGGGCAGAGGTATAGAGTTCCTGGTGTCCGCGATCGGCCTCTCCTTCACGTGTGGTGGCACACACAAAGCTCTGGAATGGGTTGCAGAGTTTAATGAAACTGCTACTGGTGCTCTCGGGGTCTATGGCTATGCTTTCGACGTGAAGGATCAGTTCTCTAATGTCGAGCACCCCGTGGCCGAGAGAGCAATCTCGAGGACTGTTGAGGAGGCCAGGCAACTGAGCGGATGCACTGGTTCCCTCCTGATCAACAGAAGAGGCAGCCGAGGAGTCCAATGGTGGGTGAAGGGACTCCCGAAGAGAACGGCAGTTCGTGTACCGTTACGGAAACTTTCCACTGGGCTTATTCTTTCTCTGACCAACAACTTCGTATGGATCGCTGGACAGCTGGTGCGACAAACCAGAGGTGCAGGAATGGGTGGCTCTGACAGCCCTGCCACCGCTCTGTGTGTATGTGCTTATGGGGAGAGAGAATTCCACCGCTCGGCCAACTGTGATGCTAACTTTATTATGTTTGTGAGACAAGCTGATGACTGCCTTGCTCTTCTTGCAGTGTTCAGCTCAGCACACAGGGAATGGCGACGCTCTCGGAGGAGATTGAGGGAGTACAGGGACTCCTGCTATGTGGAGGGGATGCGAGTCCTCCTGACAGGCGTAGCGGGCAGCGATGCTGATTTGCCCGACAGCCTTGAGTGGTGCGGAATGACAGTGAACTTTGCTGGCAGCAGGGTGACACTCCGGCAATTGTTACAGAATGAAAAGAGAGGTTGCCGGCTTCTCTCCGATCCGAGACGGGCTTTCCCACTTGTCAGCTGGTTCTCTGCATGCCCTGAAAGTAGAAAGGCAGTCACAGCTATCTCATATTTACACAGATTTACTCAGCACTGCAGCTCCTCTGCCCTGATCATAGAATGTATTCTGCAGCTCAAGATCGAGTTCACCAGGCAGCACTATCCGATCGGCTGGCTCAGCAGAGCTCTCAGATGGATGGCTAACAGCTTTCCCCTTGACTTCTGGGGTATACTCTGGAACGAGATGGACAAGCTCGGAGTGGTCCTATAATCTCTGACTGCCTGGGGCACTTGAGTTACCAAGTGTCCGGGCAGCATATACCTGATGGACTTCTGTACCGGACTCCCACACTTCACGTAGCTCCGCGCTCTGGGGGGCCCTCTGTTTGCTCAGCTTGCTCTCTTTGACTCTGGCAGTATGACATGTGACATTCACTTTTTTAGGACTTAAGGCGACGGTGCCTCATTGTTTCAAACAACCCACTGAAGAGTAGCCCGGCAGGGCACGAAACCGGTCTGGGATGCAAAAAACTTTTTGGACATATATATCTTAGAAGTATTTCTAGAAATTTTATCTGAGTATATCCCAAGTCCACTGAGTTACTGTTGAACTTGTACATGTTCACTAGTTATTAAGAGTTAATTGTTACTAGCCCACGCTCCCCATCTCACCGTCATTTTGAAAATGGATACACCGCAGAGACCACGTACACGCGCTAGGGCGCGTAAGTTAGCAACAATTTTTTATGATGTTGGAGCGTTAAACGCAGCCACGCCCACGACTCCGCATTTGGATTCGGCTGCGTCAGAAGCTTCGACTGCGGCTGCCACTCTCGTGCACCGGTTGCGCAGAGATTCGTTTGACGTTCAAAGTTCCAAAACCGCAGCAACGAAAGTACTGGGCGACAAAGCTGCAAAATTCCGTGGGGACGAGACATCAGCTTCGGACATTTTTTCTCAATTGGTATCCGAGCTGCAGCAGCTCTTCACGTCGCAGTCGACGGCATTCGCACCCCTGTTTGACCTGACTGCTGCTGACACCCCTGTTCTGCCTGCTGCCAATGAACTCTTGTACTCTGTGCTGCTGCTGCTGACTGCGCCAGGGTCTCCTGCCCGTAATTGGGTAGAGGCTTCTGGCGCGGATGTTCCTGCTGATGGCAAACGCGCCACCCTGGAGGTGGTGCGTATGCTTGCTGACGCGTCGACTCCGTTCGATGCTTTGACTGAGCTGCTTGAGGTGAGGGTCTCTGACGAGTGTGACCCTGATGCGGGGATTCGCCTCTTCAACAGCTGTCTTCGGGATGCACAGCGTCTGACGACGCTGCCCGAAGACGCTGTTAAGAGACAATTCCTCTCTGCTCTGTCTGGGCCGGCTTACGCCACGCTGGTTGACTCGTTTGCTCGAGCTGACCAGCGTGCGGTTGTTAGTCTGCTCACCCTGCAGGCGCGCGTGCGCGAGCAGTACCGCTGCGGGCGGCTCTCGGGCAAGCACACTGCAGGGCGCCCCATGTCTGTGGCATCTTGCACCACTGACACTGGCCTGGCTTCGGCCATTGAGCGGCTCAGTGCTCAGTGGGTCAAGTTGCAGCGGGATGTGGATTCCCTTAAGAAGGGTGGCTCCAAGCCGCCTCATGGGAAGCACACTCCGCGCAACTTCCACCGACCTGGAGTGCAGCCGCTTGCTCACTCCACCTCTCCGGAGGTGGCTTTTGACAAGCGGTCTGGCACCTTTGTCCCAACGTGCAGGCACGAAAAGTGCCGCGCCGTTGGGTCAAAGCATTGGCTCAGTGAGTGTCCTCACAAGGACACTCACCCATTGTCCATCTCGGCATCCTACTGCCAAGCCGTCGAGTCTTATGACTCCGACGTGCTTGCCCTTCGTTTCCAGCGGTACTATGACGCTGGAGATGAAGGGTCCATGGAGCACTTGTGTGCTCTCGTGGGGCAACCTCAAATCTGTGAGCTGTCTGCGCATGCCTTTGCTCCAGAGCCTACGGCTCTGCAGCAGTTCAAGGATGCTGCTGCCTCTGCTGAGTCTGCACCTGATGAGCATCTTTCCATTGGCCGTGTTGCATTTGCTGCGGTCAGCGGTCCGCTTGCTGGTGGTGTCGCTGGGCCGGCCGCTGACAAGCGGCTGATGCCGCGGGCCTCTTCACCTGTGCGTGATGAGCCGGTTGACTTGCATGAAGTCAACCGTGCCACCTTTGTGCCGCCGTCTGCCTCTCTGGCTCTCGGCCCAATGGCTCCTGCTGACAGTTCTTTCAAAACATTCAACACTGTCCACCCTGACTGGTTTGACATTGACCCTGAGCCTGTTGAAGTCTGTGACTCCGATGATGATGGGGAGGGCTCCAACTACCCTCCTGGTGTCTGCCTGACTGAAATTGAGGGGGTGCACCGCCGACGACTGCAGCGTTTCGGCGGTTCGGAGTCCCCAGAGGCTCCAGGCCATTTGGCATCGGTGAATTTGCACTCACTCTTTTCATGGTGGCTACGTTTCTGTTCAGTGCTACGGCGATGCCGACCCTCGTGGTCGGCGGTGGTGTCAGGGGCCTGGTTGAGCCCGGAGCCACTTACGGCTACGATTCACTACGGTCCCATGAAGCACTACTGGATTCTCTTAACCCGCCTACGGTGCTTACTGTTTCGTCATTGCCGCTGCAGGATGTGCCGCGGGTCTTTTCTCAATCGACCTCGGCTACTTACCAGTCTGATGATTTTGCCATTCCACTCTGGGATCCGCCTGACCCACTTGGGTCTGGTGGTGTCAACATTTATGATGTCTCTTCTCAACTTACTTCGGATGTTTTCCTGCCTTGGGATCCGTCTGCTGAACTCGGCTCTGCCGACCAGCTTTACAGTGGCTAGATTGGTTTACTTCAAATCCTGGAGGTGTGATTAGCCTTAGCCGCAGTGGTGGGTTGTGCCGGGACAAGTCCCCGGGCACCCAGCTAAAAGTATATCCGTTTCCAGTGAAGTGCTGTTTGTTATCTGTTTAGTTAGCTCCGCTTGCCTAGCCCTATTAGCTACGGTCACAGCTCCGGGTGGTGTGCTGGACTTTAGGTTCAGGGTTATTATTATGGGCTCTAATAGCCTGACCTGTCTCTGATCGGAACCGTGACTCCGCTAGTAGCTAGGATGACAGTACAGTAGTACTGTACTGTCAGTCATTATTTCGTATTATCCGGGTTTCCGAGATGCATGATAAAAGCACTCGGCCGGACTGTTTATGGAGCTTAGCCAGTTCGTTTTCACCGAGCGGAACACCTGTTCTCGCAGACGTTCCACGGAGGCGGCAGGCACACAGGAGGTTCATAGTTAGATCATATGACCTGTGCCATGAATTGTGGTTGGTAACACGTTAAAACTACTACTCACTAGTATGAATTGAAGTAAGCTAGGATTATGAAGATCTCTGCTATGTGATGAGTTGGGCTGTGTTGTCCGAATTGCGAAAGAAGAACTAGACAGGGCTTGAATCAAATGACTGCTTGAATCCAATGACTGCTTGAATCAAATGATGACCGCTCAATTCAAATGATGATTGATCCAATCAAATGACTGCTCGAATTAAATGACTGCTCGAATTAAATGATGACTGCTTGAATCAAATGATGACTGCTTGAATCAAATGATACTGCTCGAATCAAATCATGACTGCTTGAACCAAATGACGGCTTGAATTAAATGATGACCGCTTGAATCAAATGATGACTGCTTGAATCAAATGATTGCTCGAATCAAATGACTGCTCGAATCAAATGACTGCTTGAATCAAATGACTGCTTTAATCAAATGACCGCTTGAATCAAATGATTACCGCTTGAATCCAATGATTGCTTAAATAAATGAGTGCCGCTCAAACGAAATGACCGCTTAAATCAAAAGATGACTGCTTGAATCCAATGATTGCTCGAATCAAATGATTGCTTGAATAAAATGATGATTGCTCGAATCAAATGATGACTGCTTGAATCCGGTGACTGCTTGAATTAAATGACGACTGCTCGAATCAAATGATGTCTGCTCGAATAAAATGATGACTGCTTGAATCAAATGAATGCTTGGATCCAATGAATGCTCAAATCCAATGACCACTCGAATCAAATGACTGCTTGAATCAAATGACTGCTCGAATCAAATGACTGCTTGAATCCAATGACTGCTTGAATCAAATGACTGCTTGAATCAAATGATGACTGCTTGAATCCAATGATTGCTTAAACAAATGAATGCTGCTCGAACGAAATGACTGCTTAAATTAAATGATGACTGCTTGAATCCAATGACTTCTTGAATCAAATGATTGCTCGAATCAAATGATGACCGCTCGAATCAAATGATGAGTGCTCGAATCGAATAATGACTTCTTGAGTCCAATGACCGCTTGAATGAAATGATGACTGCTCGAATCAAATGATGACTTCTCGAATCAAATGATGACTTCTCGAATCAAATGATGACTGCTTGAATTAAATGACTGCTCGATTAAATGATTGCTTGGGTCAAATGACTACTCGAATCAAATCACCGCTTGAATCCAATGACCGCTTGAATCATATGACGGCTTGAATCAAATGATGACCGCTAAATTCAAATGACGACTGCTCCAATCAAATGACTACCCGAATTAAATGATGACTGCTCGAATCAAATAATAACTGCTCGAATCAAATGACTGCTTGAATTAAATGATGACTGTTTGAACCAAATGACGGTTTGAATTAAATGATAACTGCTTGAATCAAATGATGACTCCTTGAATCAAATGATTGCTCGAATCAAATGACTGCTCGAATCAAATGACTGCTTGAATCCGATGACCGCTTGAATCAAATGACCGCTTGAATCAAATGATGACTGCTTGAATCCAATGATGACCGCTCAATTCAAATGATGACTGCTCCAATCAAATGACTATTCGAATTTAATGATGACTGCTCCAATCAAATGATAATTGCTCGAATCAAATAATAACTGCTCGAATCAAATGACTGCTTGAATTAAATGATGACTGTTTGAACCAAATGACGGCTTGAATTAAATGATAACTGCTTGAATCAAATGATGACTCCTTGAATCAAATGATTGCTCGAATCAAATGACTGCTCGAATCAAATGACTGCTTGAATCCGATGACCGCTTGAATCAAATGACCGCTTGAATCAAATGATGACTGCTTGAATCCAATGATGACCGCTCAATTCAAATGATGACTGCTCCAATCAAATGACTATTCGAATTTAATGATGACTGCTCGAATCAAATGATAATTGCTCGAATCAAATGATAACTGCTCGAATCAAATGACTGCTTGAATTAAATGATGACTGTTTGAACCAAATGACGGCTTGAATTAAATGATAACTGCTTGAATCAAATGATGATCGCTTGAATCAAATGATTGTCGAATCGATAACTGCTCGAATCAAATGACTGCTTGAATCCAATGACCGCTGAACTCAAAATGCGACTGCTTGAATCAAATGATGACTGCTTGAATCCAATGATCGCTTAAATAAATAAGTGCTACTCGAACGAAATGACTGCTTAAATCAAATGATGACTACTTGAATCCGATGACTGCTCAAATCAAATGATTGCTAGAATAAAATGATGATCGCTTGAATCAAATGATGACTGCTTGAATCCAGTGACTGCTTGAATCAAATGATGACTGCTTGAATCAAATGATGACTGCTTGGATCCAATGAATGCTCGAATCCGATGACCGCTGGAATCAAATGGCTGCTCGAATTAAATGATGACTGCTCGAATCAAATGACTGCTTGAATTAAATGATGACTGCTTGAACCAAATGACGGCTTGAATTAAATGATGACCGCTCGAATCAAATGATGACTGCTTGAATTAAATGACTGCTCAATTAAATGACTGCTTGGATCAAATGACTGCTCGAATCCGATGACTACTCGAATCAAATGTTTGCTGGGGGATAGTAGTTAGGGTTGCCGCTCGCGTGGGCGGTGTCGCACGTTCGTTCTTTCGATTGTCTAGACGACGTGACGAACGCGACGCATTTTTTACTATGGCTGGTGGGACGACGACGACGCTGGTGCTTGGGAGACTTGGGGTCGACGACTGGTTTTGGTGGTATGGAGTGGTGCGTCGAGGGCGTCAAGGGCACGAGCGCCGTCCACCTCTGCAATCTCGGGAGCAAGCCGGTGGTGAAGCACAGTGTGCTACTGAAATTACTGAGGTGTTGTTATTCTACCTGCAGGTAATTAATTCGTGGCGTTTACCTACTTGTGATTTTTTGTTGGTCTATTTTTTCCGCTTCACCGCTGGCGATTCCCGGCTTCCCTTGACTGACGGCTGGCGTCAACGAGATGAGCTGCGGCGAGGTGACGAAGGGAATGGAGCTCAAAGAGGAAGTAAGTATGCTACGTTTGTCTGGAAATTTCTCGAGTTTGACTGAGGATGCTGTGGAGCCGGCAGTTTTCAAGGAGGTTGACTTGGGAGATGCGAAAGCACGCACGATCGACGACGTTGCTGGACTTTAGGTTCAGGGTTATTATTATGGGCTCTAATAGCCCCTAGCCTGACCTGTCTCTGATCGGAACCGTGACTCCGCTAGTAGCTAGGATGACAGTACAGTAGTACTGTACTGTCAGTCATTATTTCGTATTATCCGGGTTTCCGAGATGCATGATAAAAAGCACTCGGCCGGACTGCTTATGGAGCTTAGCCAGTTCGTTTTCACCGAGCGGAACACCTGTTCTCGCAGGTTATGCGCGTCACCACTTTCCCGGTAATTCTGATGGCACAGCGCCTAGCTGTTGCCATGATTGGCTAAGTTTTGACACAGAGATGGGGTGGGCGCCCCCTTAGGCAGTAGTTGACCTTTTCGCAGTATGGCCTCTCCTTGAGGTGGAGATCAGTTTGGAACATTTTTCGGCAGCAGTATCGTCGCTCGCTATGGCTTTTTTTTACGTTTCACCTGGCCGGTGGAGAGGGCATTCCGCGTATTGTGGGTCGCAACCACTTTTAGCCAATCGGCTCATGTCCTGTTTGATGTTGTTTTTATCGCTGAGACTTCTACAGGAATTGGCCGCTGCGTCTACTGATTTGACTACTGCCGCCACACTAGCCCACGCTCCCCATCTCACCGTCATTTTGAAAATGGATACACCGCAGAGACCACGTACACGCGCTAGGGCGCGTAAGTTAGCAACAATTTTTTATGATGTTGGAGCGTTAAACGCAGCCACGCCCACGACTCCGCATTTGGATTCGGCTGCGTCAGAAGCTTCGACTGCGGCTGCCACTCTCGTGCACCGGTTGCGCAGAGATTCGTTTGACGTTCAAAGTTCCAAAACCGCAGCAACGAAAGTACTGGGCGACAAAGCTGCAAAATTCCGTGGGGACGAGACATCAGCTTCGGACATTTTTTCTCAATTGTATCCGAGCTGCAACAGCTCTTCACGTTGCAGTCGACGGCATTCGCACCCCTGTTTGACCTGACTGCTGCTGACACCCCTGTTCTGCCTGCTGCCAATGAACTCTTGTACTCTGTGCTGCTGCTGCTGACTGCGCCAGGGTCTCCTGCCCGCAATTGGGTGGAGGCTTCTGGCGCGGATGTTCCTGCTGATGGTAAACGCGCCACCCTGGAGGTGGTGCGTATGCTTGCTGATGCGTCGACTCCGTTCGATGCTTTGACTGAGCTGCTTGAGGTGAGGGTCTCTGACGAGTGTGACCCTGATGCGGGGATTCGCCTCTTCAACAGCTGTCTTCGGGATGCACAGCGGCTGACGACGCTGCCCGAAGACGCTGTTAAGAGACAATTCCTCTCTGCTCTGTCTGGGCCGGCTTACGCCACGCTGGTTGACTCGTTTGCTCGAGCTGACCAGCGTGCGGTTGTTAGTCTGCTCACCCTGCAGGCGCGCGTGCGCGAGCAGTACCGCTGCGGGCGGCTCTCGGGCAAGCACACTGCAGGGCGCCCCATGTCTGTGGCATCTTGCACCACTGACACTGGCCTGGCTTCGGCCATTGAGCGGCTCAGTGCTCAGTGGGTCAAGTTGCAGCGGGATGTGGATTCCCTTAAGAAGGGTGGCTCCAAGCCGCCTCATGGGAAGCACACTCCGCGCAACTTCCACCGACCTGGAGTGCAACCGCTTGCTCACTCCACCTCTCCGGAGGTGGCTTTTGACAAGCGGTCTGGCACCTTTGTCCCCACGTGCAGGCACGAAAAGTGCCGCGCCGTTGGGTCAAAGCATTGGCTCAGTGAGTGTCCTCAGAAGGACACTCACCCATTGTCCATCTCGGCATCCTACTGCCAAGCCGTCGAGTCTTATGACTCCGACGTGCTTGCCCTTCGTTTCCAGCGGTACTATGACGCTGGAGATGAAGGGTCCATGGAGCACTTGTGTGCTCTCGTGGGGCAACCTCAAATCTGTGAGCTGTCTGCGCATGCCTTTGCTCCAGAGCCTACGGCTCTGCAGCAGTTCAAGGATGCTGCTGCCTCTGCTGAGTCTGCACCTGATGAGCATCTTTCCATTGGCCGTGTTGCATTTGCTGCGGTCAGCGGTCCGCTTGCTGGTGGTGTCGCTGGGCCGGCCGCTGACAAGCGGCTGATGCCGCGGGCCTCTTCACCTGTGCGTGATGAGCCGGTTGACTTGCATGAAGTCAACCGTGCCACCTTTGTGCCGCCGTCTGCCTCTCTGGCTCTCGGCCCAATGGCTCCTGCTGACAGTTCTTTCAAAACATTCAACACTGTCCACCCTGACTGGTTTGACATTGACCCTGAGCCTGTTGAAGTCTGTGACTCCGACGATGAGGGGGGGGGCTCCAACTGCCCTCCTGGTGTCTGCCTGACTGAAATTGAGGGGGGTGCACCGCCGACAACTGCAGCGTTTCGGCGGTTCGGAGTCCCCAGAGGCTCCAGGCCATTTGGCATCGGTGAATTTGCACTCACTCTTTTCATGGTGGCTACGTTTCTGTTCAGTGCTACGGCGATGCCGACCCTCGTGGTCGGCGGTGGTGTCAGGGGCCTGGTAGAGCCCGGAGCCACTTACGGCTACGATTCACTACGGTCCCATGAAGCACTACTGGATTCTCTTAACCCGCCTACGGTGCTTACTGTTTCGTCATTGCCGCTGCAGGATGTGCCGCGGGTCTTTTCTCAATCGACCTCGGCTACTTACCAGTCTGATGATTTTGCCATTCCACTCTGGGATCCGCCTGACCCACTTGGGTCTGGTGGTGTCAACATTTATGATGTCTCTTCTCAACTTACTTCGGATGTTTTCCTGCCTTGGGATCCGTCTGCTGAACTCGGCTCTGCCGACCAGCTTTACAGTGGCTAGATTGGTTTACTTCAAATCCTGGAGGTGTGATTAGCCTTAGCCGCAGTGGTGGGTTGTGCCGGGACAAGTCCCCGGGCACCCAGCTAAAAGTATATCCGTTTCCAGTGAAGTGCTGTTTGTTATCTGTTTAGTTAGCTCCGCTTGCCTAGCCCTATTAGCTACGGTCACAGCTCCGGGTGGTGTGCTGGACTTTAGGTTCAGGGTTATTATTATGGGCTCTAATAGCCTGACCTGTCTCTGATCGGAACCGTGACTCCGCTAGTAGCTAGGATGACAGTACAGTAGTAATGTACTGTCAGTCATTATTTCGTATTATCCGGGTTTCCGAGATGCATGATAAAAGCACTCGGCCGGACTGTTTATGGAGCTTAGCCAGTTCGTTTTCACCGAGCGGAACACCTGTTCTCGCAGACGTTCCACGGAGGCGGCAGGCACACAGGAGGTTCATAGTTAGATCATATGACCTGTGCCATGAATTGTGGTTGGTAACACGTTAAAACTACTACTCACTAGTATGAATTGAAGTAAGCTAGGATTATGAAGATCTCTGCTATGTGATGAGTTGGGCTGTGTTGTCCGAATTGCGAAAGAAGAACTAGACAGGGCTTGAATCAAATGACTGCTTGAATCCAATGACTGCTTGAATCAAATGATGACCGCTCAATTCAAATGATGATTGATCCAATCAAATGACTGCTCGAATTTAATGATGACTGCTCGAATCAAATGATAATTGCTCGAATCAAATGATAACTGCTCGAATCAAATGACTGCTTGAATTAAATGATGACTGCTTGAACCAAATGACGGCTTGAATTAAATGATGACCGCTCGAATCAAATGATGACTGCTTGAATTAAATGACTGCTCAATTAAATGACTGCTTGGATCAAATGACTGCTCGAATCCGATGACTACTCGAATCAAATG
>LGRX02029464.1:0-10306 GCA_001247695.2 Cymbomonas tetramitiformis
ATGCGCATGCCGCCATGCGCCCTTTATCAGCCATCGATCACGGGCTCCTTGATGCGCATGCCGCCATGCGCCCTCTATCAGCCGTCGATCACGGGCTCGTTGATGCGCATGCCGCCGTGCGCCCTCTGTCAGCCGTCGATCACGGGCTCGTTGATGCGCATGCCTCTGTGCGCCCTTTATCAGCCGTCGATCACGGGCTCGTTGATGCGCATGCCGCCGTGCGCCCTCTATCAGCCGTCGATCACGGGCTGTTGATGCGCATGCCGCCGTGCGCCCTCTGTCAGCCGTCGATCACGGGCTTGTTGATGCGCATGCCGCCGTGCGCCCTCTGTCAGCCGTCGATCACGGGCTCGTTGATGCGCATGCCGCCATGCGCCCTCTGTCAGCCGTCGATCACGGGCTCGTTGATGCGCATGCCGCCATGCGCCCTCTGTCAGCCGTCGATCACGGGCTCGTTGATGCGCATGCCGCCATGCGCCCTCTGTCAGCCGTCGATCACGGGCTCGTTGATGCGCATGCCTCCGTGCGCCCTCTGTCAGCCGTCGATCAGGGGCTCGTTCATGCGCATGCCGCCGTGCGCCCTCTGTCTGCCGTCGATCGCAGGCTCGTTCATGCGCATGCCGCCGTGCGCCCTCTGTCAGCCGTCGATCACGGGCTCGTTGATGCGCATGCCGCCGTGCGCCCTCTGCCAGCCATCGATCACGGGCTCGTTGATGCGCATGCCGCCGTGCGCCCTCTGTCAGCCGTCGATCAGGGGCTCGTTGATGCGCATGCCTCGTAAGCCCTTTATCGGCCGTCGATCACCCGGGCTTGTTGATACGCATGCACGCCGTGCGCCTCTATCAGCCCGTCGATCACAGGGCGGGTGATGCGCATGCCGCCGTGTGCCCTCTGTCAGCCGTCGATCACGGGCACGTTGATGCGCATGCCGCCATGCGCCCTCTGTCAGCCGTCGATCACGGGCTCGTTGATGCACATGCCTCCGTGCGCCCTCTGTCAGCCGTCGATCACGGGCTCGTTGATGCGCATGCCGCCGTGCGCCCTCTGTCAGCCGTCGATCAGGGGCCCGTTGATGCGCATGCCGCCGTGTGCCCTCTGTCAGCCGTCGATCACGGGCTCGTTGATGCGCATGCCGCCATGCGCCCTCTGTCAGCCGTCGATCACGGGCTCGTTGATGCGCATGCCGCCATGCGCCCTTTATCAGCCGTCGATCACGGGCTCGTTGATGCGCATGCCGCCATGCGCCCTCTATCAGCCGTCGATCACGGGCTCGTTGATGCGCATGCCTCCGTGCGCCCTCTGTCAGCCGTCGATCACAGGCTCGTTCATGCGCATGCCGCCGTGCGCCCTCTGTCAGCCGTCGATCAGGGGCCCGTTGATGCGCATGCCGCCGTGCGCCCTCTGCCAGCCATCGATCACGGGCTCGTTGATGCGCATGCCGCCGTGCGCCCTCTGTCAGCCGTCGATCACGGGCTCGTTGATGCGCATGCCGCCATGCGCCCTCTGTCAGCCGTCGATCACGGGCTCGTTGATGCGCATGCCTCCGTGCGCCCTTTATCAGCCGTCGATCACGGGCTCGTTGATGCGCATGCCGCCATGCGCCCTCTATCAGCCGTCGATCACGGGCTCGTTGATGCGCATGCCGCCGTGCGCCCTCTGCCAGCCATCGATCAGGGGCCCGTTGATGCGCATGCCGCCGTGCGCCCTCTGCCAGCCATCGATCACGGGCTCGTTGATGCGCATGCCGCCGTGCGCCCTCTGTCAGCCGTCGATCACGGGCTCGTTGATGCGCATGCCGCCGTGCGCCCTCTGTCAGCCGTCGATCAGGGGCCCGTTGATGCGCATGCCGCCATGCGCCCTCTGTCAGCCGTCGATCACGGGCTCGTTGATGCGCATGCCTCCGTGCGCCCCATGTCAGCCGTCGATCACGGGCTCGTTGTTGCGCATGCCGCCGTGCGCCCTCTGTCAGCCGTCGATCAGGGGCTCGTTGATGCGCATGCTGCCATGCGCCCTCTGCCAGCCATCGATCACGGGCTCGTTGATGCGCATGCCGCCGTGCGTCCTCTGTCAGCCGTCGATCACGGGCTCGTTGATGCGCATGCCGCCATGCGCCCTCTGTCAGCCGTCGATCACGGGCTCGTTGATGCGCATGCCTCCGTGCGCCCTTTATCAGCCGTCGATCACGGGCTCGTTGATGCGCATGCCGCCATGCGCCCTCTATCAGCCGTCGATCACGGGCTCGTTGATGCGCATGCCTCCGTGCGCCCTCTGTCAGCCGTCGATCACAGGCTCGTTCATGCGCATGCCGCCGTGCGCCCTCTGTCAGCCGTCGATCAGGGGCCCGTTGATGCGCATGCCGCCGTGCGCCCTCTGCCAGCCATCGATCACGGGCTCGTTGATGCGCATGCCGCCGTGCGCCCTCTGTCAGCCGTCGATCACGGGCTTGTTGATGCGCATGCCGCCGTGTGCCCTCTGTCAGCCGTCGATCACGGGCTCGTTGATGCGCATGCCGCCGTGCGCCCTCTGTCAGCCGTCGATCACGGGCTCGTTGATGCGCATGCCTCCGTGCGCCCTTTATCAGCCGTCGATCACGGGCTCGTTGATGCGCATGCCGCCATGCGCCCTCTATCAGCCGTCGATCACGGGCTCGTTGATGCGCATGCCGCCGTGCGCCCTCTGCCAGCCATCGATCACGGGCTCGTTGATGCGCATGACGGCGATGAGTGATGCATGAACGTTGACGGCGATGAGCGATGCATGAACGTTAGACAATTATTATTTGGAAAATAATAATTTGGGTTATTGTAGAAGCAATGCGCGCGAACCCTAAGTTTAGGGTCGCCAGGCCCGTCTGCCAGATCGATGCCACACTGGTGTCTGTGGCATCGGGACGGGGGCAGTCACCGATCGCCGTGATCGGTGACACGTGACACGTCTGGGCTTGACACGAGAAGTTAGTTGTTAACAACTTTCTCAGGGAGTGTCAAGCAGTCTTTCGGAATCTCAGCCTCAGGAGCAACGCTCCATCTCTGTTCTTCCTTTCTTTTTGATTCCGAAAGCGTATTCGCAAATAATTTAGATATCGCGCAGCGAATATCACGTTTTTCGCTCTGTTGACGCGGATGTCTGGGCAGCTGAAAGCTGGGCCGAGAGGATCGTACGGACAGCCCACAGAGAAAGACGCGGGGACGCAAACCGACATCTCGGGAGTAAGTGCGACTTTGGAGGACCGTACAGACAGGAGGAACTGGTCGCACCCGGTCTTCGTTCCCTGCAAGTGCAGATTCGACTGCCCGTACTGGGATCCGCGTGAGCCGTACGCGGGGTACATTTACCGTACGCACGGGTACCGGTGATCGAGCTGGAGGTGCCGGAGGCTAATTCGTCTTTTCCGTGCTTCGTGTGCTGGGAGGGTGACGTGTTCTCTCACGCCCAGTGGCAAACTTGGGAGCCGATCTTGAACCCGCTGCGCCGTAGGGACGGGCGCGCGTTCGTGAAGACCAACCTCTGCGCGAATTGCGCGGAGCAAGTGTGGGAGGCAGACTCCGACAGCGTCTGGGTCGGGAGAGAAGCAAGTTTTGGGCTGCGGGAAGAGATCAGAAAACATGACGGGCCAGCGAGGAGCAGGAGGGAGTCGGAGGATGTCATCGCCGGAGGTGACCCGCACGCTGGATCAGTACCGGCGGGCAGCGGTCTGGTGCACCCGAACCAGGATCGCGGCGGTGGCGAAGCTGATGGAGCTGGCACAACCGTCCAGGGCAACCACGAAGGTCGAGGTGTTGGAGGATCGCAAGGACATGTTGATCGAGTTCCAGCGGCTGGAGGACGCGATCGTGGAGGACATGCCGAGGGACTTGGAGGGTCCCACCGACGATCTGGTGGAGGTGGGGCTCTTGGGTACGGATCGGCGAGTGGTGCGAGGTGAGTGGCCATTGGGGGAGCCAGGAGCCAGGTGGGAGTCCCTGCGTGGGGCGGCAGCGAAGGACAGGCGCAGGGTCCTAGCGTGGGCTACAGCCGCAGGTGACATGCAGCAGGAGGTGCGGCCCGGATCGCAGGCATCTCCGCACGGGAGTGGCAGCCCCGGGTCTTCGGGACCCTCGCCCAGGGGGGTGCTGCGCACGGAGAGTGAAGTGCAACGCATGGTGGACGCGGCGGTCGCGGCGGCGTTGGCGGGGCACGGTGTGAGCGGTCAGGGCGGCAGCCGGAAGCAGGATCCGCCCGCGTCCTTGCGAGAGGTGGCGCGGGCGTCGACGGGGAAGCGCAAGGGGTGGTCATGGGCGGAGTGCGAGCGCGTGATCACCGAGATCAGGGTGGCTGCAGCGCGTCAGGCAGCCGATCTTGCGCGGGTGAAGCACAGCTTCGGGCGGCACCCAGCGAGGCGGGTGGAGCCGTGGGAGTTCGAGCTGGTGGACAGCAAGTTCCCCGCGTGCAAGCAGGAGCAGTGCGGGCTGGAGGAGCTCCCGGAGCGCGCGAAGGTACGCACGAAGCATCTTTACGCGTACATCGACCTCGCGCTTCAGGAGCTGGCGGACATGCAGCAGGCGTTGGCGAGTGTGCCAGGGATCGAGCAGCCGGCCTTCGATGAGGAGTGGGCAGCGGCAGCTGCGAGGAGCAAGAAGCGGAGGGCGGCGAAGCAGCACGTCGAGTCGGATGGCGAGGACAGCGAGAGTGAGGAGCGCAAGCGGGCAGCAGCGAAGGCGCGGTTCGGCTCCCTCCGCACGGCGACTGACGAGGAGCTGCGACGAGCACTGGATGGCAGCCTGGCGGTGAAGGACATCACGCGCCCGCCAGGTGAGATCGCCGCGCCTGCCAGACCCTTCCTCCCCGCAGGTGGCGCGCTGAAGGGGATGGACATCCGGGTGTCCCGTCCCGGGGGCGACTACGAGGAGGGGGCAGCGGAGTGGCGATTGGACGCCAAGAAGGGCCTGGTGCTGGAGGCCAAGGCGAAGCACTGCCGGAGCTTCGACGAGTGGGATGAGAACTTCACGGTGCTGGCGTGCAAGGCCCCCGAGGACGCACGGGACCTACTCCTGCAGTTCCGGAAGTGGATGCGCCTGATGTCGTTGGACTACGCATGGGACCACCTCCGCAAGTTCTACGACCACCTCTGCGTGCGGATGGAGAAGGAGGCCTCCACGACCTTCGAGCTCGTGTCGTACACCGCCCACTGGGAGATGTACAAGCGCGACAAGGGCATCAAGGAGAAGGGTTACGGAGGAGGTGGCGGTGGCGGTGGCAGCAGCTGGAACGCGGTGGGCACCGGCAGCCGCTACTCGAAGAAGCCGCGGGTGTCCGACCCGGAGCAGCCGGAGGCGAGCGTCGTGAAGCCGGATAAGCCCGGTAAGCGTCGAGATGGCAAGCGGTCGCAGAGTGCATGCTTTGACCACAACTCACTGGCGGGATGCGGGAGGAAGACCTGCAAGTTCGCTCACCACTGCGTCAAGTGCGAGAGCAAGAACCACGTGCACTACGAGGGCCATGAGTGCACGGCGCCGGCAGGTGGCCGCTGAGGGGACGGGCGGTGGAGCCCGGGGGAGGCCACGCCCCCGGGGGAGCCGGAAGGTGGCGGAGGGGCGCAGGGGGCGCCAGAGGGGGAGATCGTCGTGGAGCCGGAGGAGGAGCGCGAGGATGGCGTGATGATGGCGAGCGGCGATCAGGAGCCCGAGCCTGCAGGTGAGACATGTGAGATGCAGGTGGAGGACGCGGAGCCGTGGTGGGCACGGCTTCGGAGGCTGCTGGTAGCGCCGGTGTGGGATGCAGCGGGGGCACCGTTACCGGCGGCGCCGGCTGCGGCGTCGGCGCCGGCGGTGTCCCCGGCGGGTACCGGGTGCGGTGAGCACTACCCGGCGGTGGCGGAGTCGAGGTCGGCGAGGTGGCCGGCATTGCGTGCAGCGATCGTGGAGGGCGCCATGGCGCGGGGCCTTTCCGGTACGGGCACGACAGAGGAGGAGCGCACTCGCTTCCAGCAGGAGGTGCGCGATGTGGGGGCGCAGGTGCCGCTGATGTCGGAGAGAGCGCACCTGCTCGCGGAGGCGCTGAAGGATTGGCCAGTGGCTTTCCTGGTGCGAGGTGCGGCATGTGGCGTCGGTTTCCCTTTCGCAGGTGAGGAGCCGGACGAGCCGTACGTCGTGGAGAATTATGTAGGAGACGAGCACGCGGAGGCGATGACCGCGGAGCTCGTGAAGGAGATGGCCGCGGGGAGGATCTTCGACGCGCGCGATTGGCTACCGCGGGGCGTGTCGGCCCTCGGGATGGTGGAGCGACTCCGCAAGGGGAAGCTCAAGTACCGTCCCGTGTGGGATTACTCGCGACCTTCGTTCGTCGGCGTCAACGACTGGATCGAGCTCCAGAAGGACGAGTTCACGTCAGTCAAGGACGCGTACGCGTTGCTACGACCGGGCATGTACATGGTGAAGGTGGACCTGGAGGAGGCGTACAGGTCGTTGCCCGTCGCGTCGCAGTACTGGGCAGCGCAGTGCTTCCAGTGGCGCGGCAAGAGGTACATGGACACGCGCAGCCCTTTCGGGAACCGCGCTTTGCCAGGCATCTTCATGCGCTACACGCGGGCGATCGTGGCGTGGATGCAGGCGCAGGGAGTGCCGTGCGTCGGTTACTTAGATGACTTCTTCATGGTGGCGCGCACAGCAGCTGAGGCGCAGGAGATGATGGACCTCTTGATCGAGTTCGTGACCATGCTGGGCTTTAAGGTGAATCGAGCTAAGTGTGAGGGTCCAGCGCGACGCATGGAGTTCCTCGGCGTGTTGTTGTGCACCGACGGCGAGACGTGCACCGCGTCGATCGACGAGGAGCGTGTGCAGCAGGTGACGGACAAGCTGCGGGAGATGCGCGCGGAGGCAGCGACGGGACCGGTGCGCAGGCGCAAGCTCGAGTCACTGCTTGGGCTGTTGGCGTTCTGTGCGCAGGTGGTGTGGGGGCTCTCGCTCTACACGCGGCAGGGCTTCGCGCTCGTCGCGGCGACAGCCGGCAGGTCGCGCGTGACGGTGAACACCGGCGTCATGCAAGATCTGAAGGTGGTGGAGCGCGTCATCCGGCTCTACAACGGGCGCAAGGTGGTGTTGCACAAGGAGGACGTGCACGAGGACGCCTTCGCGACGGACGCGTCGCTGAGGAAGGGGATGGGCGGCCACTGCCAGCCCGACTACTTCCTCGTCTCGTGGGAGGACTTGGCGGAGATGCCGCAGCGCGACTTCTACCCGTTCACGAGCAAGGCGAAGTCCCACATCAACTACCTCGAGCTCTTCGCCGTGTGGTGGGCGCTGGCGCTGTGGGCGCACAGGCTGTCGGGGTGGACGCTGGTGGTACGGATCGACAACCAGTGCGCGCTCACGCAAGTGGACAAGTTCTGGGGGCCGGTCGAGTACATCCCGCTGCTGAGGAAGATCTTCTACCTCTGCGCGCAGCACGACATCCGGCTGCGCCCGAAGTACATCTCGTCCAAAGACAACCTTCTGGCGGACTTGCTCTCGCGCCTGAAGCTCGAGGAGTTCCACATGCGGTGGGCGATGCGCAAGCGGGAGGTGCTGTGGAGGCAGGACCGGGACGACTGGCAGTTCTCCCCGGTCCTGTTCGCGGAGATGGACGAGGAGTTCGGACCGTTCACTCTGGACGCGTGCGTGGCGTCCTCGCGGGCGAACGCTTTCTGCGTGCGGAGCTGGAGCGCGGAGGATGACGCGCGCGTGAAGAGCTTCGACGGGCTCAACACGTGGGCGAACCTCCCCTTCTCGGTGATGTACGAGATCCTGCTCAACTTCTTGAAGTGCAAGCGCAGGCAGCAGATGGGCACGGGCGGGTGCTTCCTGGTGCCGGTGTGGGAGGGGGACGAGGCGTACGAGCTGGTGTCGGGGATGCGCGAGGTGTTCCGCCCGGTGCGCAAGTACCGGGCGGGCACGATGCTCTTCACAGCGCCAGCGCTGGACGGCAAGGGCCGCTCAGAGTGGGGGCCCACTCGGTGGGATGTGCTGGTGGTGCGCGTGCCGCTGGAGCCAGTGGAGTTGCCTGACTGGGTGTGATCGGGGCGCAGAGGAGCTGCTGGAGGAGCTGGCAGTGGCGGTGGAGCGCTACCAGGACGGGGCGTACGCCGAGAGCACGCAGAGGTCCTACGACACGGGGGTCAAGGCCTTCCTCACGTTCTGCGTGCGCTTTGCGTGCCTGGGCACGCTGGAGCCATTGCTCCCGGCGTCGGATGCCACACTAGCGCGCTTCATTGCCTTCTCAGCGTGGTTCGTGCAGCCAGGGACGATCAAGTCCTACCTGGCAGGCGTGCGGTCCCTTCACTTGCAGCAGGGGGTGGAGTGGACGCCGGTGGCTCACAGGTTCTGGGTGGCAGCTGCCCTGCAGGGCGTGCGCAGGCAGTGGGACCGGCCGGCGAAGCCGGTGATGCCCATCACGCTGCGGGACCTAGCGCGCATGGCGGAGTTCGCGGACTTGGAGTCGATCACGGGCTCGGCGATGTGGGCAGCCATCCTGGTGGGGTTCTACGGATTGTTCCGCAAGGACAACCTCACCACGGGGAAGTCCCAAGCGTGGAACGCCAGAGGTGCGCTGGTGCGGGAGGATGTGCTGTTCGCGGAGGACGGTGATGTGGTGTGGATCCGAGTGCGACACTCGAAGACCATCCAGTGCGGGGAGCGCTACCACTGGGTGCCGCTGGTGGCGGTGCCGGGGTCGAGGCTGTGCCCGGTGGAGGCCCTCCGTCGGCTCATGCTGGCCACGGAGGGGTTGCCGGATGAGGCGCCCCTCTTCCAGGTGGAAGGGAGGGGCAAGCGGGGCGCGCTGGTGCCCATGTCGCACACAGCGCTGGTGGCCGGGCTGAAGAGCCTGGCTGTGCAGGTGGGGCTGGACCCGGCTCGGTATGCCGGGCATTCGCTCCGCAGGGGCGGGGCCACAGCAGCCATGCGGCTGAACGTGGAGAGGCTCTACATCAAGCTGCAGGGGGACTGGAAGTCCGACTGCTGGGAGAGGTACTGCGAGCTGGACGACGAGCAGCGTCTCATCCTTCCGGCCGCGTTCGCGGAGGCAGCGAAGGAGCTCTCTTGAGGTGACGGCCCGCTCCTTCGCACATTCCCTCCCCTTCACATGTGGCTTTGGGTGCCTGTTAGGTCTGTCAGGTGAGCGGCTGCTTTGCAGATTGGGCGGCAGAGTCTCAGATGAGCGCACGATTCCCATGGGGAACCTGTGAAGCCGTAGATCCTTCACAGCAGCTTCGAAGAACCAGCCGTTGACCCTGGTTGCGCATGGCGCCTAGAGTTCCATTCCGTACAACAGCTGGACACCTGCTAGGAACTTGCTTAGAAGCTTCGTGCTTGGGATCACTGAGACCTTGCTCCACCTGACAGAGAGGGAGACAGACACTCATGCCACATGCCGAGAGACCGAATAGGCCAGACTGGGTGGCAATTAACATATTGTGAATATATGTACTTGCCGAGACCTCTGCGTGCCTATTGTGACCGGTGCTCTCTGCGGGGGAGGGGGGAGAGTGCATGCTTCGTACAATAATAGACAATTATTATTTGGAAATAATAATTTGGGTTATTGTAGAAGCAATGCGCGCGAACCCTAAGTGTAGGGTCGCCAGGCCCGTCTGCCAGATCGATGCCACACTGTTGTCTGTGGCATCGGGACGGGGGGAGTTACCGATCGCCGTGATCGGTGACACGTGACACGTCTGGGCTTGACACAAGAAAGTGGTTGTTAACAACTTTCTCAGGGAGTGTCAAGCAGTCTTTCGGAATCTCAGCCTCAGGAGCAACGCTCCATCTCTGTTCTTCCTTTCTTTTTCCCACCCACCCACTCCTCTAGTTGCAAGGGATGATGCACGGGGGTGTGCTGTTTGGTGGCAGGTGGCGGCAGAGTCTCAGATGAGCGCACGATTCCTGTGAGGCCGTTTCCTCACGGGATCTGTGAGGCCGTTTCCTCACAGCAGCTTCGAAGAACCGGCCGTTTCCGGTTGCGCGTAGCGCCTAGAGTTCCATTCCGTACAGCAGCTGGCTAACTGCTAGGAACCTGCTTAGAAGCTTCGTGCTTGGGATCACTGAGACCTTGCTCCACCTGACAGAGAGGGAGACAAACACTCATGCCACATGCCGAGAGACCGAATAGGCCAGACTGGGTGGCAATTAATATATTGTGAATATATGAATCTGCCAAGACCTCTGCTTGCCTTTGTGTTCGGTGCTCTCTGTGGGGGAGGGGGGAGAGTGCATGCTTCGTACAATAATGACGGCGATGAGTGATGTATGAACGTTGACGGCGATGAGCGATGCATGAACGTTGACGGCGATGA
>LGRX02029465.1:0-23036 GCA_001247695.2 Cymbomonas tetramitiformis
AAGCGTGCCCGCAAGGACTATAGGACCCAGGGACCAAGGGTGCGGGGAGGCTGCTCCGCTCCGCGCCGAATCAGGCGCGTGGCGCGTGCGGCGCGCTCCCCGGCGCCGTGCCTTATGCTGCTTCATCTGCGGTTGCGAATCAGCGGCCAAAGAGTGAGCAGCGGCGCTGCGAGTGGTGGGTGGGGAGGAATGCGCGAGGGTGCGCGTACGGTAGATAGGTGCAAAGCGTGCACGCAAGGAGCATAGGACCCAGGGACCAAGGGTGCGGGGAGGCTGCTCCGCTCCGCGCCGAATCAGGCGCGTGGCGCGTGCGGCGGTCTCCCCGGCGCCGTGCCTTATGCTGCTTCATCTGCGGTTGCGAATCAGCGGCCAAAGAGTGAGCAGCGGCGCTGCGAGTGGTGGGTGGGGAGGGATGGCGGAGGGTGCGCGTACGGTAGATAGGTGCAAAGCGTGCCCGCAAGGACTATAGGACCCAGGGACCAAGGGTGCGGGGAGGTTGCTCCGCTCCGCGCCGAATCAGGCGCGTGGCGCGTGCGGCGCTCTCCCCGGCGCCGTGCCTTATGCTGCTTCATCTGCGGTTGCGAATCAGCGGCCAAAGCGTGAGCAGCGGCGCTGCGAGTGGTGGGTGGGGAGGAATGCGCGAGGGTGCGCGTACGGTAGATAGGTGCATAGCGTGCACGCAAGGAGCATAGGACCCAGGGACAACGGGTGCGGGGAGGCTGCTCCGCTCCGCGCCGAATCAGGCGCTTGGCGCGTGTGGCGCTCTCCCCGGCGCCGTGCCTTATGCTGCTTCATCTGCGGTTGCGAATCAGCGGCCAAAGAGTGAGCAGCGGCGCTGCGAGTGGTGGGTGGGGAGGGATGGAGGAGGGTGCGCGTACGGTAGATAGGTGCAAAGCGTGCCCGCAAGGACCATAGGACCCAGGGACCAAGGGTGCGGGGAGGCTGCTCCGCTCCGCGCCGAATCAGGCGCGTGGCGCGTGCGGCGCTCTCCCCGGCGCCATGCCCTATGCTGGCTCATCTGCGGTTGCGAATCAGCGGCCAAGTGGTGAACCGCGAGTCATGGGTGGGACAGGCTTTGTGGAAGGCTGCCGTCGGACGGGCATATGACCAGGCGACCAGCGACGGCTGGCCATATGTAGGGTCTTATGTAGCGCACGGCTGTATCCATATCCGTCAGCTTATGGACGGACATGGTATGGTGCGCAAGTGTTGTCCGCCAAGTGGGTCAACGAGGTGGGCGGCGAAGTAGAAGAATACGAAGGTCCTTGGGTCACGGGTTACGTACCGATCGTCACCTCGCCGCCGGATAGGGGTATCAATTTTTATGTTTCTGAGCGGCAGTTCATCCCTCCCGGTGCCATTGACCACGGGTTCCCAGAAGTGCATCGGGTCACCGTGCCTGCAGAAGGGCAGCCCCGGCTGCTGGATAAAGTTCGATACCCTTGGGACGGGGACGAGGAGGAGCTGTGGCAGCATGAGGTGCTAGCTGGTGTCCTACACTTTTCGGTAGAGAAAGACCGTGGCTGCCGCATAGTGAAATCCAAGTAGTGGACAACTAGGCAAAAACATACACACTAGGAAGGATTTCTGTTAAAAACTGTTAATGATGTGTTAAAAAATGTTAATCGAGTGTTAAATAGTGTTAATGTGGAAACTGGGTGTTAATCAAGTGTTAATACGCGAAAAATTTCATAATGGGCTATATTATAGGCGGAAAAGTGTTAATGAGGTGTGAAGAAAGTGTTAAACGTTGGCGAGGGAGTGTTAATGGGACAGTTCAGGAGTGTTAACGGAAGGCTGCATCTGTTAATCGCGGTATAATCACGCTGCTGCGAATTATATTGGAGCCAGAACACACGCCTGTTTCGCCGATGCATTTGAAAAGTGTTAATACCCAGCGCAGCCACCGTGATGTGGGTGTCCTGGCGAGATAATCATATCAAAATGCAGTCGCCACTGACAACGCCCATACCCATCGACGATCGACAGGATCATCTACGGTAGATATAGGTGCATCCGCGAACACCAAACGCATGAAGACCTTATTAAGACCTATCTAGCTACGTACGTAGGATGGAACGATAGTTGGACGTAGGTAGCTTGCGAAATCATTTCTGAGCTGACGTTCTGCCCGAGCAGACCAGCATATATAAAATATTTGTTACGAGAGAAACCCGAGTCTGTAAAATTTGTAAGGTGCTAAATCGTTGCACGGTCGCTGTTACGTATATTTTTATCCACACGTTTATAGACTGCAAACCAAAGGGTGGGGTTGCGTGGTGTTCGTTCATAACAGATGGATGACCAGTGGAGCGCAAACTTGGCGACTGCTGGAAAGCAACCGCGAACTGCTACTAACGCGGTAAGTGCAGATTGTGGAACAGAATCTTCGTTTATTTTAAGTGTGAGTAAACTGATGCGGGCGATGTTCAGGCTCCCGGTGGCGCACATCGGGGCGCGGGGTTAGTTGGGCCCGCTAAGGTAAACGCCGGCACCGGAGCATTTATGCAAGCCTCTTGTCCCTGTTTTTTTAAGGGTGTTCTTCGTATAAGCCGGAGGTCACGCTGGGGACATACCGTCGCCAGCGTGGCCTGCTTCTGGTTGGTTGAAGTGTTTCATTTTCGTGTTCACCGGGTTTCATTTTTTACATGTGTTGAAGCCTCTGCGGACCGTGTAGCGCGTGCGCTGATCGCCAACGGGCCGGTCGCGCAACGATGCGGCGGTTATGCAAGCCTCTTGTCCCTGTTTTTTTAAGGGTGTTCTTCGTATACGCCGGAGGTCACGCTGGGGACATACCGTCGCCAGCGTGGCCTGCTTCTGGTTGGTTGAAGTGTTTCATTTTCGTGTTCACCGGGTTTCATTTTTTTACATGTGTTGAAGCCTCTGCGGACCGTGTAGCGCGTGCGCTGATCGCCAACGGGCCGGTCGCGCAACGATGCGGCGGTTATGCAAGCCTCTTGTCCCTGTTTTTTTTAAGGGTGATCTTCATAAAAGCCGGAGGTCACGCTGGGGACATACCGTCGCCAGCGTGGTATGCTTCTCGTCGTTTGAAGTGTTTCATTTTTCGTGTTCACCGGGTTGCATTTTTTAATGTGTTGAAGCCTCTGCGGACCGTGTAGCGCGTGCGCTGATCGCCAACGGGCCGGTCGCGCAACGATGCGGCGGTTATGCAAGCCGCTTGTCCCTGTGTTTTTAAGGGTGTTCTTCATATAAGCCGGAGGTCACGCTGGGGACATACCGTCGCCAGCGTGGCCTGCTTCTGGTTGGTTGAAGTGTTTCATTTTCGTGTTCACCGGGTTTCATTTTTTTACTGTGTTGAAGCCTCTGCGGACCGTGTAGCGCGTGCGCTGATCGCCATCGGGCCGGTCGCGCAACGATGCGGCGGTTATGCAAGCCTCTTGTCCCTGTGTTTTTAAGGGTGTTCTTCATATAAGCCGGCGGTCACGCTGGGGACATACCGTCGCCAGCGTGGTATGCTTCTCGTCGTTTTAAGTGTTTCATTTTCGTGTTCACCGGGTTTCATTTTTTTACATGTGTTGAAGCCTCTGCGGACCGTGTAGCACGTGCGCTGATCGCCAACGGGCCGGTCGCGCAACGATGCGGCGGGTTATGCAAGCCTCTTGTCCCTGTTTTTTTAAAGGGTGATCTTCATATAAGCCGGAGGTCACGCTGGGGACATACCGTCGCCAGCGGTCGTCGTCTGGATGATGAAGTGCTTCCGGTTGTTTGTTGCGTCCTACTTAGGAAGCTCCATCAGCGACCGCAGCCGAAGCTGGAGGGGGTGCCTCCGCCCCCCCGCTGCTGAAGACGCGGCGGCTGCGGCTGGCAGCAAGGTACGCATTGCACCCGCCATTCCCGCTTCCTGCTGCGTTTTCCCCGCCCCCCCCCTAAATATACACACTTCATTCCCAACGAACGAGTATGCGGTCATCCATCTTGCAGGCCGACCCCCGGTTCTTATTTTGGCTTCCACCACCGGCTGCCTGTGACGCGTGCCGTGTTGCTCGTGCGCTGCTCGCCAACGGGCCGTGCGCGCCTCGTAGCCGCGGCGTTTTAGCGTTTCACCTCACGCCCGTGACGTGTACCGTGTTGCTCGTGCGCTGCACGCCCACGGGCCGTGCGCGCAACGGACCCGCGGAATTTAAGCGTTTCACCTCACGGCAAGCTCACGGCCAGCTGCGTGATATTTCCTCGCGCGAGCGTGCCTCGTCCATATCGTCCCCCGGAGTCCTCCTGTCCGGTTCGGGGTGTGTCCAAAGATGTCCGGTTGCGGCCCGCCGCTCTAAGTTGAACCGTGGCCGTGCCGTACTCGTACTTCGTCGGTGGCCCGCCAACGGGCCGGGCGCGGAAGGTGGCCGCGGTGTGCGTCCGTTTTGCCTAGCGTACCTCTCCGATGTTGCTGATACCATGGTGTCCGCAACCGACACCTAACCTGTGACACAGCGGACCAGTCCTAGGCAGGCATGCTAGCTTAGGGGGCATATCGCTCCCATCGTTCCGGTTCTTTTCGTTGTCCAACATGTTTCGGTTTGCGCCACCGTTTGCCGCCGTGTGTGCATCGGGTGGCCGCAATATCCCACACCGTATATACACACAGTACACTGATCCAGGTTAACCAACAACCCTGGGTTTGCGGTTTGTTTCCTAGCGGGGAAAAAATTCAAACGGCGCAGAAATCGTTTCCTTCGGCGCCAGCAGCAAGGAATCACTACTGCGGACAACCGGGATTATGACGAGGGTCTCCAGGAGTATCTGGAAAAACAAATTCGCACCTTGTTCGACGGCATCCCGTTTTTACGTGCCGTCGCCACGCGCGCGGGGTGTTCCAATGTGGATCCGAAGAATATCATCGAGCCTCAAAATGCCGAACCGGTGAGTGGCGCGTACGGCGCCGTCACACGAGGTTGCACACTGGACCGCACGGACCTGGTCGTGGTCAAAAGGTTTTGCAAAACCTCGGAGCTACAGCCGCACCCCAAGACCAACGGAAACCTCCAAAGGAAGTCAGCGCCCACCCAGCCGCCCAAGGAGTTCAAGCGGTGTGCGCAGGAGCTAGTCATGACAAAACTGGCGTCGCAAGCGGCACCCACTTACGTCGTGCCCTGTACACGGTGGGGTGTGGAGACCAAAACTCGGCTAGCGCTGCGGGTCGGGCCAGTTCCGATGCTCGTCATGCCCGATCGCGGCCGGACGCTATGGGAATTCATGCGGGATCCGCCTGAGGGTGCCCTATCCTTGGAGGTCAAGCTGCTACTTGCCAAGGAGGTGCTGAAGGCGTTTGAGCAGTTGCACTCCAAGGGTATCGTGCACGGCGACGTCAAGGGTAACAACGTGGTCGTTGCCGAAGCGCTGCAATCACCATATCCCATCACGCTGCGAGTCATCGACTTCGGAGTTGGCTGCGTCGATCGAGAAAACCTGAAGTCTGCGCATGACGAGCGTCCTCTCGGTCGAGAGGACCGCCGTTATCTTGCTCCTGAGCACCGGGATCACGGCCCAAGCAGGCCAGGAGACATGTGGTCTGTGGGTGGACTCCTGGTCCAGCTCTTCCAGCACCCGCAGGCTGGTGGCGAACGTCCCCAATGGGACTATATCCTAAGTCAAGCGAAACCGCAGAATGGATTCATGAAGCATGCACTCATGCAGCGCCTGAAGGAATGCTTCAGCGTAGACATGGCCAAGCGTCCGACAGCCGCGAATCTGCTGCGCACGTTTGACAACACTAGGATCCAGACCTTCGATGACAAAGGCTTTCCGCCTCGCATTGAGCTGGCTGGGTGATTTCCAATAGGGCCGACATGTGAACTTGACAAATGTATACATGTAAATATAGCGCCGACATTGCCGTAAACAAATCGGTCCATGTATGTATTCCTATCGCATCACGCATAACGCGCTAGACACACACATGCATTTGCCTACCGGAGGTCACGCTGGGGGACATACCGTCGCCAGCTTGGCCTGCTTCCGGGTGGTTGAAGTGTTTCATTTTCGTGTTCACCGGGTTTCATTTTTTTAATGTGTTGAAGCCTCTGCGGACCGTGTAGCGCGTGCGCTGATCGCCAACGGGCCGGTCGCGCAACGATGCGGCGGTTATGCAAGCCTGTTGTCCCTGTTTTTTTAAGGGTGATCTTCATATAAGCCGGAGGTCACGCTGGGGACATACCGTCGCCAGCGTGGTATGCTTCTCGTCGTTTGAAGTCTTTCATTTTTCGTGTTCACCGGGTTGCATTTTTTAATGTGTTGAAGCCTCTGCGGACCGTGTAGCGCGTGCGCTGATCGCCAACGGGCCGGTCGCGCAACGATGCGGCGGTTATGCAAGCCTCTTGAGCTCTTGTCCCTGTTTTTTTAAAGGGTGATCTTCATATAAGCCGGAGGTCACGCTGGGGACATACCGTCGCCAGCGTGGTATGCTTCTCGTCGTTTGAAGTGTTTTCGTTTCGTGTTCACCTACACATACATGCATTTGCCTACCGGATGGTGACCTTTTGCAAGGCTAGTGTCCGGCTTATTATATGCAAGCGTCTGCCTCCTATGAATGGTCTACCTCATCATTATTGTCTCTAGGGGTCTTGGGGTGCTTGCGTATGTGCGAGCTCGTATATAGAATTCCTATCCGGTAATGTTACGAGCCACACCGGTTAACACACAGGTGCACGGAGGGGTTCCTATGGGGGGCATATTGTTCTCGGGAGCTTTGCCGTGCTCGCCATGTATATACTCCTGTCGTTTGCATGCAACTACATGTTGTGCGCTTCCCGGTGGCATATCGTTGCTGAGGAAGTCACACGGTGTTCGTGTTGCGTGCTGTCGCACAGATGTTCCCCGACTGCCCGCCCGAGGTTGCCCACGGCGATGACGCTGCATCTAAACAAGTCGAGGAAGAACTACTAGAGGATCATGTCCATAGGATCAAGCCTCCCGACACCGTGAAACCAGTCGGGCACAACGATGCAGGCTTTCTGCCTATTATGCCCAAAAACCTGACACCTGATGACCTGCGCGACTTGCCATGGTGGGCGTATCTGTCTGATCGCCCTCCCCCGGCAGAGGGCACCGTGGAAGACGGGGAGGCATGCACCTTCGATTGGAAGTGGTCCGTGCAGATGCTGGATGCGGCCTGCTCGGAGGTCGTCCTGAAGGAAATCATTGACATTTGCAACCGGCACCTGGATGCCAGTGCCAGTTGGAAAGAGCTGTATGGTACGTGGCACAAGGATACATCTGAGCAAAACCTGCTTACCCTCCGGGAGCACTACGCGCTGTGGCGCAAGGGAGTGTTGAAGCCGGTTGTTCAGGTGTCCAAGGAAGGGACAGCTGGCGTTACAATGGAGGACACTGTGGGCGACCCTCGTGACTGGGTGCAAGTCGTGGATGCCTCGATGATGCGCGCGACCCAGGAAAAAACGGAGTGCGAGGATGAGCTCGCGCGGCAACGTAGTGAGCACACGGCCGGGTTCAATGCTATGCTCACCGTGTTCATGACGTATGTGGTAGACTACGAGTTGCTGAAGGCTGAGGTCCTGTTCTCTCATAAGGAAATCGGCGCGGACTTCACATCTGGATCTCACGAACTGGGTGAGGGCGCGCGCTATACCATACAGGCCGACTGGCATGTTGGGCACTGGCTATTCCCATCCATCTTCACCACCGTGAAGCATGGCCTTGTGGACGACAGGCTGCGGTCTGGGATTCTTGAAGCTACGGGAATGGTGGTGAAGCGGACCTACGACAACCCGACGCCTCTAGGGCGGGACGTCGAGAGCAAAATCCAGTTCCTTCACACCGATACCAAGTTTCCCAAGGCAGGCAAGGGATCCTGGGGCTGGCCGGATTACGACGTGTTCTCATGTGGCCTGTTGCTGAGGGCCCAATGCCTGACGGAGGTGCTACCCGAAACGCAGCGGGCCTGCCATTGGGACAGGTTTTGCTCGATGGATTACAGCCTCGTGGTTCAAAACTCCAGGCATGGCGATCCCACTTCGGCTCCTTTCCGTCGTGTTCACCTCGGGGGTCCCATGGGAACACTGTGGTTCTGGCCAGCCGACCGCATGGCGCACCGCGGTCTTTCTCCAAGTGGGCGCCTCCCGCTCGACCGTACTCGTCCTAAGCAGTTCTACTTCGTGATCTACTCCGCAGCCAGAGTGCGTACTAAGGGAACCATTGACCTGAATAACGCGGTACTCGGCAGCCCGCACAGTGTCATCTCGCAATATGGCTTGGCGTGCCGCATGATGTGCGTTGCGTGTGGAGACGAAATACGATTTGCGGGAGGCTACGACACCTTGCCAGGTATTTGGGCGTGTTCCCTGTGCAGATCAGGCGTTCTGGGTTGTGACGCTCTGCGTACTATCGGAGCCGTGATGTGTGGTCCGTGCCAGCGTGTGCGGCGCGAAGCTGAAGTCCGGGCGCCACTATCCGCGCATGAGAAGCACCCGGGGCAGGCGGCCACATTGGCCGATTACTGCCAGTTAGACGAGGCCGAGGCGAAGCTGCATGCACTCCTGAATGTGGAGGACCTAGGCCTTGCTTGGAACAAACTCCGCGGGGTGCTCGGCGCTGAGGCGTGGGGACGCGCGGATGCCACGGTGAAGCACAGGATCGCCAACCTGACTTGGGGTGACGGTGAACATCCAACCGGTGAACGCCCGCCGGCGCGGCCTTTGCAGGACTCTGGCGACGGCATCACTGCTCTCTGGGACCGACGGGCTACCCGTGACGACGCATTCTCATCTTTTGACGATCACCAGTTGTACCGGGAACTGGATGTCTGCTGCCCGGGCTTGCGTAGTGTCGTGTTCGGGTATGCTTACCGCGTTGAACGCGCAGCGCCTGCGGACAGCCGGTATTCCTCTTGGCGCGGACAAGTCCTACAGGAAACAACACCTGTTCCATACGGACGCGGAGGGCGGGCTGCATGTGAACATACGTGTTGCTAAACTCTTGCAAAGTCCTGATCAGCTGGACCTGGGTTTCGCAAACAAAGTGGCGGCGAAGCTGTCGCACCGATGGGATCCCGGACATGCACGATCCCTCGTCGTGCGATGCGATTGTGCATACGAGACTGGTGGAGATGCGTCACGAGCGATGCCCGGCAAGTGCATCGTGCGGGCAAGTGCATCCCATAAAGACCATGGGGAGTACCGCGTGCGTGCTCTGGGTGTGTGCCGTAACCAACAGAGAAGCAAGGCAGCAGCCGAGCCTTCCATGGATCTCGCTTCTGAGGAGGCATTGCGAGCGGCAACCGCAAACGGTTTCCAGCCAAACGCTGTTCCGCCAAACTTTGCACCAAACTTTGCACGTGTTTCGTTCGGTACCGATGACGTCATCTTGATGCCCGTGGACCCCCGGGGGCGTATATTGGAGGCATCCTTCGACCATCCCGACGAGATTTTCCCTAATGTGCTGCCGTTAGCACGTCGCGTGCTGGCTCACGTGCATTGGCCGCTCGAGGGTACTGCAGACCGTTTTACTTCTCTCGCGGAGTTCGAGCAGGCCTTGGCCAAACACGGCCTGCGACGAGTCCAGACAAAAGGGGACGGCAACTGCTGGCTGCACGCCTTGGGTGTACACATTCCGGAAGTGCTTGAACAGGGTTCCTCCGTGAAGGTCCTCACAATGAACTTCCGTAACGCCATCTGCGCGTCGTACGATTTCAATCGGCAGCTTTACCCCACCGGGATGCTCGACGCTCGTCTTGCTGACGGAGAGCCGCCACTGCGCAGAATCCTGCTTACTGCCCAAGCGTACAACGAACCGCAGTTCCTCCATATCATTGCGAACATGCTTCGGCGAGTTATTCAGGTGTACACTCTGTGGCCGATGGTCGACGTGCCAGGGGTGGGGTGCAATGTTCCGTGCGGATGTTGGGCTTGGATCGAGGGCGGACGCGCAATCGCACGCGCACAAGTGTTGGCGCACGATACTGCACATGGAGGAAAAGTGTTCACAGCCTGCTGTGGCATCGCGCAACGGAAAGAAACGGGATCCCTGTGCGCAATGTGGGGCGGACCGGCGGGCTGTTGTCGGCGGACGGAAGTTGTACAAGTGCAGCAAGTGTCTCTCCGCGGTGTATTGCGGCGAGGAGTGTCAGAGAGCACACTGGGAATCTACCCACCACCGGGAGTGTAAGGCGCTGGCGGAAGCTCGGTGGGTTAGTTATTCCGGGCTCTGGGCACGCGGGGAATGGTCGTCTCGTCCTTCATGCTGTGCCACGTGCGGCCAGCTGCCTGCTAAATTGAAGAGGTGCCCGTGCCGCCGTGTAGCGTACTGTGGCCCTATCTGCCAGCGTGCTCATTGGAGAAGCCACAGGCCGGAGTGCGCTGGACGTCGGAGTACGGATCTCATAGAAGCATAGTAGTTACAGTCTACCATTGTGGCGTGCCGGATAGCGGACAACTCCTGTGCCAACCCCTCATCAGTGGTTACCTATCTAGCTCTAACCAAACACTTTTATATGAATAATATTGATCTCCATTTGCCTGGAGGCCGTGTGCTGCCTACTCGATGATGTTCCGGGAGCGATTGATGTCTTGCGCGCATCGTAATATCACTCTGCTCACGCGCGGACCGTGTAGGACGTCCGCGTGCTTTGAATGCAACCGCCGTTTACAATCGGCGCTCACTCCTTTCCGTGAAATCACCTAGAGCTCGACGATGGGGCACGCTCAAGCGAAGTATCGGCGGTAGAGGGGGCGGGGGCCGGGTTTTGTATACAGAAACGCAAACGGAAAAGTCATGAGTTTTGGCATTCAACCGTTTCCTTAGGCGCAACAAATCTCCCCGTCGGTCTTCTGGAGAATTATAGGCAGGCCATCAAGCAAGTACCGATTGGGCTCGTTTTGGCCACCGGCGCGTTTGCCCATAACGGCAAATGCCCCGAGTGGCAGGCGGCCAACTACACGGTCTTACGCGATACCATATACGCGAACGCATCTGGGTTCCACGTTTTGAGGACCATGCCAGAAAGCCAGGGGAAGAACGAGGCGAAGGAGCAGGTGATCGCGCAGCTAGAGATATGGCTGAAACAAAACCTGAAAAATCATAACGTCCTAACCTGGGTTAGGCACTGCTCATCCCAGGGCAAGTGCATCGCGGATTCCCCCGACCCGGCGTCCCCATGTGAAAAGTGCGAACCCAAGATTTTACAGCCCCTGACAACCGTCTACCGCTTCGTGCAAACCAAGAACAGTCAGTTGGGGCATACCACCCTCGCGTTCCCTACCGAGAAGGAGATCGCTGCTATCAAGGCCCGGTTCCCCGAATTGTGGAAGAAGGCATGTCAGGGGACCGCCCCGAACCTGCCCGTCAATAGCGAACCGCCCCCTCCTCCAACAGCGCCAGCCCCGGCGTCACGGAGTACAGCCCTAGTTCATGTCACGAACGACGCGCCCCCATATACTGCTGTGCGAGCCCTAGCGCCACCGAGCACTGCCCCGTCTGAAGCCGTGCAGGCCGCGGCCCCACGTCCAACAGGACCAGCAAGGCCGGCGGTGTTTATCGGAAATGTCACACAGGAACTTCGTGCACACTGTCCATGGTTCATGGTGGACACGGTTTCCCGGACGGTATATGTGTCACCAGCCCCCCGGTACCAGGCCAATGTCAATCCCGAGTACCCGTGGATGCAGCACGTCGCAGACCTGTTGACGCTGCTGTGGCCAGCGGAAACCGGGACGTTGGCCCAGGCGCCGGCGAGTACGCTATTGCCGCCCCCTCCAGCCAGGGCGCCCCCACAGATTGCCACCGTTGATCTGGCATTCCCACCCCAAGAACCTCCCTCGATTCCCAGCTTGGTGCAGGCCGCGTCCACCGTGCAATCCTGGCAACCGACCGCCAAGGAAGGGGTCCAGCAACAGCCGCAGCGCGCCGTTGAAGCAGAAA
This sequence comes from Cymbomonas tetramitiformis, assembly GCA_001247695.2. Taxonomy (NCBI): domain Eukaryota; kingdom Viridiplantae; phylum Chlorophyta; class Pyramimonadophyceae; order Pyramimonadales; family Pyramimonadaceae; genus Cymbomonas; species Cymbomonas tetramitiformis. The sequence goes on from LGRX02029465.1 coordinate 11,884, forward strand.
AGCAGGGTGTCCTTGCACGGGACTGCCTGCAATCTGCCCCTTCCGCGGAACCCGCGGTGTCCCCGCTGAGCCACGGTCCGGCGGTTTTCCAAAAGAAGCCTTCCGCCAGTGGCCCACAGGCCCCCGCTAACAACCCATCACCTGTACAGACCCCAGAGTTTGAGCGCAGCAGGAGAGTCACGATGCAGAGGAACCAAGACAGGATGAAACCTATGCTCGAAGCGGCAAGACAGTTGCAAATAAACGCCCTGAGCGCGGCCGACTCCACGCCGGCAGCAGGGCTGAAATTGCTGAACGAAGTATCCGACGAGCGTCTTCTGGAGCACATGCAACGTCTGGCCGCGGATGGCAAGCTCCAAGCAATTACTTACAAGAACGTGCTGGAAACATTGCCGCAGCCTTACACATTCGGCGCTTACAAGCACTTGCCACCGGTGCTGGAGAAACCGATGAACTTAGCGCTCACGGTTGCCTTGAAGAAACGGGTGGCGGCCAACGCTGCCATGTCCCTCCTCCAGCAGGCAATCAGTACAAAGCGCAACGCCCCCCTACAGTCCCTCCGCGACAGAGCAAGGCGCGGACGGCGTCTTCTGCAGGGGCCACACGCACAGCCAGCGCCCCTCCAGCCGACAGTCGCCAGGTGCAGGTGTCCGGGCAAGGCATGCCCGAGCTGATTGAGAACATACGGCTGAAGGCCCTCGAACGCGCTAAGAAGAACCGTGTTAAGGACCTCCCCAAAGATGCTGATGTAACGAAGTGGACCAAGGAGATGAAGAAGTCCTTGGACGGGAAGTGTAAAGGGATCGCGTGGGCGGACAACGTGTACGGAGCAATGTTCGAAATGGAGCACGCGGGCGGTGTCCTCTCCGGCTCACGTGGCCGATCAGTGCATGCCCTCACCAACGACGAATGGTCAAGCGACCATGATTACTACTTCATGGTGGCGGGGCACGATGATGGCAGCCACCTCCCCGTAAAAGTAGCCGCGGTGTACATGGAGTTCGCTCCCTTCCATGCCGAGTTTGACTCTCGCCCTGAGAACAAGAATCAGCTTGCCAAGATGCACGTGCGCACCGTGCCGAATGTGCACGTTTCCGAGGAGGGGCTCGTGTACATCACCTCTACCGGAGAAGCGTTGCCTATGGACAAGCTGCCGGAGCTGCTAAAGAAGCGTTCCACGGTCCCGGATGCCTTGCGCCTCGACCTGGCAGCCGAGGCTGCTTCGAGCGGCCAACGACGACAGCCGCGGACTGCAACCAGGTGCGTGACTCACTCTCTTTATTAGTGTGTTGGCAATTCCTCGAATCAAGTCGGCCTACAGGTGTTTTAGGGTGAGAGTGGGTGGGGGGGCTGATACAAGATGTGCCCCACGCTTTCCTTCGCAGGCGTGCAGCCTAGGATGTGCGAATTTGAAGCTTCACCCGAAACGAAGACATGTGCCGCGGAAGTCCGAAGAGATGCGCGGCGCGGCAGATCTGCGCACCTCTTAAAGCAAGCTGAGACGGCATGTTGTATACAGTGTGTAGGCAGTAGTACTGTAGTTAGTACCTGGTGGAATGCGCGCCGATGGTACAGCCAACAAACTTATACATGTTTATTTGTGGATGTGATGAACCATGCCGAAAGCTGCTTCGGGTCAATCACCGTAACACCGGGTATATTGTAATTGCGATATGGTATGGGACTCCGTCTTAAGCCGTGCACACTGGTGCTGAGAGCGGTGCTGGCACCTCGTGCACCTGCGTCACGGCACCTGTTGCATGTTGCATGTGTATAATGCCATCATACGGCGCGCACGCACCCTGCCAGCATGTGTGCAATGCATGAATCAACGGAGTGGCCAGCGCACGCACGGCACATGGACTTGCGGTGCATGTTGATGCCTTGATTTTCGTATTCAACACCCTCCTTCTTCCATTGCTCTATTTTTCAGGGACTCTCCTTCCCCGACGACGCTGCGATTCAGGATCGCTTGAAGGCCATGGGTGCAAGCGAACGCCCGACGGTTTCAACGTTTGGTGCGGATAATGGCTGGATTCCGCGATCTGCCCGTGGTAAGGACCAAGCTATGGCGAAGCGCGACCTGGTCAATCGGCTCGCAGGTCGTCTGCCGGACCTCGGGTACACAATTGACGACAGAGGGCGCATCAAGCCCCGGCGGGAGGCAATGCCACCCGAGGATGGCGGACGCCCTGGTACTGCTGAAGCCCCCCGACAAGCAGCCACCCAACCTGCTGCTGGTGAAGCGAGCGCCCCTTCCACCCCTTGGGACAGCAGTCGCGTGTCCGACCAACGCCTACTAGACTTGGCGCGCCAAGCATACAGCACGTCGGACATCGTGTTAGAGCGGCGGAGCATCCGTTCCGTCTTCACCTTAGAAGACTTGCAGATGCCAACGAAGACGGCGACGAAATGGCACAAAGAGGCTGAACGGAGGTCAGACGTGCTTCTCGCACGCATGCGCCGCCTTGGAGTGGCGCTCGATGCCAGAAACAGGGTGTGCGGTGCGCCGGCACCCTGCGGGGAGACTGGATCGTCTGACGTCCTCCTCAGTTGTGATGAAGGGCAGGACGTGGTGATGGAGGAACCGGACACCAGAAGCCGTACTGATCGGTGGCGTAGCGGCAGCTTGGTAGGTGGCGCTGGGACAAACGGTAACCAGGTTAACCACGACATGAGGGACCTGTTGGCGGCGGATCTCAATTGCCCACTGCAGCAGCTGCCGGAGGGCACGCTGATGTCCGGCCTGATGGCATTTGGGGAAATGTTCTGCGGATCGGTGCCCTCCCCGGCTGAGAAGGAATACTGGGAGGAGGCGAAGGAGAACCAGGACATCGTTGTGGAAGATGTCGTAGAAGCTGTGGAAAACACCCACCTTGTGGCGGACGAAGAAATGAATACGCCTACAGAGGATATGCTTGATCTGCCAGACTTCTTGTTTGAGGTATGCAACCCGCCCTGCCCATACTGGCACCGAAATGTTTCCCCTGTAACCCACTAACGATGCGTGAGCGAGATAGAGCGTAGTAATATGACGGGGAGCGCTGGTGGTGTGACTGCCATTGTAAGCAGGAGTTGGCAGTGCTGGTGGAAATGAATACCGAAGTCAGTATCGCGACGGAGTCCGTGCAGGGCATTGTGCTGGCCCTGCAGCCTGAGCCCGACCCCGCGATCACGTTGTGTGTGACGGACGTGCCAAACCTAGCAGCAGGAAAGCAGTCGCAACCGCTGGTCACGCACGGGAAGGCGAGTCCGAACGGGGTGACCGTGCAGGAGGCCGTATGGTACTTCATGGATATTGCCTATTCTACTAATCTTACGGTGGGTTAACCCGCCGTAAGAGGAATTTTCGGCGGCCTCTCGTGGTGGCGTTATGAGGTCTACGGTGCCAAACCTATCGATTTTCAGACAGTTTATGAGTTGAATGAAAGCTGAGGAATGTACTATGGATGGATGCGATGTGCCCCATGTGTGTAATGCGCTCGCGAAGTGGGGGGGTGTAGCGGGTTCCGATCATAAATGCTTACGGTGGGTTACCACATAATTCTGTATATTGGTAGATATGTGGCCTTCCTCGATGGCCCTTTGGAAATTTGGAGACCCATGTTGTCAAGTTCTCGAGCTGCTCTTTCTGCAGTGTCTTGTCAAAATTTTCATTCGAGGCCATCTTGACCCTCAAAATGTCACGCGAAGTGAGGGTGGTATGACGGTTTATTACGCTATATGACACGATTTATATGCGAGAATTGGTTTGCCGGTTTGGGTTTGGGTTTTCAGGTTAACAAACCCGGATACATCCGATACAATTATTCGCGGATGCCTCTTGGGAGTGTCTAAAGTCATCCTGCCACCATGAACATGACCAGGAGGTCAATTTAGGGGCTGAAATAATCGTTTTACTTAGGGTTGGGTAACCCACCGTAAGGGGTCCTTACGGTGTGTAAACCCACCTTTCGTAGAATAGGCAATATGAAAAGGCGACAGAGGTGGACTGATGACCATTTCGACACCTTCCTGAAAGTCCTGAAGATGCTCCTGGGCGGCAATACTTGCAACCTGCCGGGATCGCTATGGCACATGAGACGGGCGCTCGGTGCGGAGAGCGTATGGGACTATGCGATACACGTGTGTCCCAAGTTCCACCGCAATTTCGCATGGCAAAACGGGGAGGGAAAGCCGGGGAAGAGGGTGCAAGAGGTATGCGGCGTGCCCACGAAGCGTGGGGCGGATGGCGAGCCCACGGAGTGGTGCACGGAGGAGAGGTACGACGTTGTTAAAACGGCGCGCGGGGAGGAGTATCGTCCCAAGGAGTACTACTTCTATTTCACCGTGAAGCGGCTGGTGCGGCGCTGGATGATGGACTACGACTTTGCTAAGCAGCGTGCGAGTCCCACGGCCAGAGCTCCCGAAAACGCTTGTGTCATGAGCAGCCCGCACGGGCTACGAGTAAACGAGCACCCTAGCGTCGGTGGCAGACTACTGCGCGAGACGCCGAGCGGGAACCAGGAGAAACCAGGGGTATTACGAACTGGGATGGGCATCGAATATGGAGAGGACGACGGGCAAGCAAAGAAGCATGACAAACAGTGCGACCCGTGCCGATGTCCTTACTCCTTGTAACGGACGAGTGCCGCGGCTGATCGTATACGAACGTTGCCGATGGGCGATGCGAGATGGCTGAAAGGACCGCAACTGACTAGCGCGTTGCCATCGCAGGAATTGGTCCACGCGGTTCGGCGCGTTGCGAAGTGCGGACCTTCCTCCCAAGGTAGGTAGTGCGTAAAGCCCAACCCGCGGTGAACATCTACACGAGTGTGTGCGCACGGAGGTGTGACGATCCAGCGCGGCTTGAAGAGATCATAGGCTATTGCGCTTGACTGCGTGTGCAATGGAGGGTATCCGCAGGAACGTGTGAAGATGAAGCACTGCGGTGTGATCTCGATTGCCCCTGGCCCACGTCAACACTGGAAGGACGTCGACGGGTTGCTAGAACCCATGATGGAAGAGCTGAAACAACTGAGTAAGGGCCATGCCGATGCTGACCAAACCCCTTTCAGGGTGTATGACGGGTACTTCCAGGTGTGGCATGAACAGTTCAGCGGGTTCCTGATGTTATGCTACTGCGATACGATTGCGCGTAACGACTTGGGGAAGTTCGCTCCCGTGGCGGCAAGGCGCAACGACTTCAAAAGCATCTGGGAGGCCACTAAGGGCCCTAACGGAAATGGCATGTACTGCTTGGGCTATGCGAACCCCATCTCGCAGACATACTTGGACGAAGGGGAGGTGTTGTATGCCAATGATCCGAGTGTGTGGTTAACCAAGGAGGACCACAAGGAACTGGTGAGGCTGACCGCGGAGGATGGTGTGGATCCGATGCGGACCGGCCGATATGCAGCCGGGCCGTTAGAGCAGCTGGACTACTTTGACCCCATCTACGGGTACGTGCTGCCGTTCATGCACATGATGTGTTACGGCGTCATCAAGAAGTTCCTGAAAATCCTGCGAAACAAGGTGAACAATTGCCCAAACACGTGCTATTTCTCACCCATGCAACTGAAGCAGTTGCAGGCCAACGGAAAGGGACTGACCGCGCCGCATGACATGCACCGGGAGTACCAAGACTTCGTGCAATACGCGGGTGAGCCCCCGGATCTAACCACGGATACCGACACCCATCACCTTGCATGTGCCTTGTTTAGTAGGAACGGGCGTGGCGGATGCGCCAACCTTATTCCCCCGGTCCGCGTGCAACCATGTTTGTGTGCACCGGCAGGGAATGGCCACACCTACTAACCGTAGGGATGAATGCTACTACAACCAGGTACATATGTATGCACTGTTGTTAGTTTGTTGGTGTCTGACCGCGAAGGGTCTGAAAAACCGTGTATCTTTAAGAGGAAGATGGGAAGATAGTGAAAGAGAGTCTAGTGTGTGGCATCTCGGACTTTCACCGAGAACCTCCAAAGTAACCGATAGGTTTGGCGCTCTAGAAGTTGAGCTAATGCCACTAGAAACTATCAAACTGAAAAAACTGTAGCCTACATCGTAGGGTTGCGAAGTGAGAACCCATTTTCCCGATAAATTACTCAAACCATACGAATGATGTGGCTTCTATTCGTATGGTTTGAGTAATTTATCGGGAAAATGGGTTCTCACTTCGCAACCCTGCGATGTAGGCTACAGTTTTTTCAGTTTGATAGTTTCTAGTGGCATTAGCTCAACTTCTAGAGCGCCAAACCAATCGGTTTGGAGGTTCTCGGTGAAAGTCCGAGATGCCACACACTAGACTCTCTTTCATTATCTTCCCATCTTCCTCTTAAAGATACACGGTTTTTCAGACCCTTCGCGGTCATCTCCGGTTGGTGTCATTTCATACGCGGGGAGGATGCACCGGTTGCCTAAGATCTGTAAAAGGCTCGCTGTTGCAGGGAACTACACCATGGAGGACATGCTGAACTTTATCTTGATTTTCAGTCCGATGGTGTTCATGGATGTTCTGAAGAACTTGAATCCGGAGTTGGACAAGGCTTGGTGGACTTTGCGGCGGGCGGTGCTCTACTTTATGAGAGGGCCTGCAATAGGATTGTGTGGGGACCTCGAGTCCCGTGCGGAGCCCCGGAAGGAGGCCGGGAAAGAGTTGTGGGCCTTTGCGGTGATTGTGGAACAGCAATGCCCCATGAACATGTTGACGTTGAATCTGCGCATGGCGGTCGTTCACTTGTGCAAGCAAGAGGAGGAAACCGGCGTGGTGAGCAGCACCAACGAGCTCTGGGTCGAGCGTCTCCTGGGCGACAGCAAGGGGGTGGTGCCAGCCCCGGTCGGAGGTAAGGCGATCGACACGTGCATAGCGAACGCGTATCTCACGAAAGAGGCGGTGGACGACATGGCGTGGAGCTACGAAGGGATCCGCTTCCTTCCGGACATGCTCACGGAGATGGCCATGGCCAAGGGCGACGAATACCATGATTCTGGGACCACCCGGGCTGACGATTCCTCCAAGGTGTGCCATCTCCTTGACACCGGCCACTATCTCGTCCGCGACGGTGTACCAACCGCTGCGTTGGCAAACGAGGAGGGGGGTCGTCTGTACCGGGAACTGGTGGGGTGCGTCCGATCCCTTTTTAGCGATCATGCAAGCCCTTCCCTGGATGCACTCATGGACGTCCTTCGACTCTCGCGCATGCGAAGAGGCGATGAGGACTTCACATCCCGGGTTTACACCCGGGCAAAAACGCGTATCTCCTTCAACGTGGCTTTGAGTACATGCGCGGCCGACGCTTTTGAGTACGGCACCGTGGAGGCTTACTACTTGATCTTCCTGAAGCGTTCCGCCGAGAACTCCGCCGCCAACGACACCGTGTGCCGCCTGGCTATGGTGACCGCCTACCCCACTGTTGAGGACCTTACCATGAACAGCCGGGGCGTGTATGTGTGCAACGAGGCAGAAAAACGTACACTTCTCCTACCGGTAAGCCGTCTCGAAACCAAGGTCATTATCCATCGCCCACCTGGAAACCGCGTACCTCTACACGCCACTTACCTATGGCCGGGGATGAAAGCGGTACGTTGCAAGAAGCAATAGCGCAAGCTACCTCATGAGCTCCGCGCAGCAATCGAAGGAGGACACCGAACGCCAGCGCAGCTTCATCAGCTCCGTCCAATTGCTCTGTGTAGCTAGCGAATGCCTGCTTGCCACATGGAACGAATCTGTTCCAGTGGTACTTTTAGTAGCATCGGCAGTCCCTCTTAGCATGCCACGTGGAACAATCTGGAATTTCTGTTAATAGCTAGTGGTGCTAGTGTTAATAGACATGCCACGTGGAACAATCTGGAATTTCTGTTAATAGCTAGTGGTGCTAGTGTTAATAGACATGCCACGTGGAACAATCTGGAATTTCTGTTAATATCTAGTGGTGCTAGTGTTAATAGTCATGACACGTGGACGATCCGGTCAAATCTGTTAATTTATGACCGTTTACAGTCAGCCAAGTGTTAGTATCCGGTAAAACTGTTAATCCGAGTGCCACGTGTATGATTCCTATTAAAAGTGTTAATTTTCTGTTAATATTCCTTACATGTGTAACGATCTCGCGAGGGGGGGCCTATTTCAACTCCCTCCGGCACCCCTCCGATTAAGTGTTAACATTCTGTTAAAATTGTGTTAAATTAACATTCTGTTAACATTATTCTGTTAACATTCTGTTAACATGAATTATATAATTCCTTAACTTTTTCCCAAGCCAATCATTATTTACCATCGGGATTTATACCACCACTATTAACAGTTCCTACCCGTTAACACTTTTTAACACTTAATTAACACTTTTTAACACTTTATTAACAGAAATCCTCAGTGGTGTGCATGCCATGCCATGCCATGCCATGCCATGCCATGCCATGCCATGTCATACAACGTTTTAGGTCCATATTTATTTTCACATCAAGTATAAAAGCCCAGAGACGTAATATGGCGTCTTTGACCCAGAATTCGAGTTCTTTGGTTTTCATAGCCTGATTTGTCCGCTTATTCTGAATTAGTGCATCCGCTAACTTTGACGGCTTCGAAGTATCCTACGTGGCGAATTGTCAAAATTCGGCGGCGCGCTCTTTCAATATCCCTCAGAAGGGCATGTTTAGCAAAATTCAATTATACGTTCGCGTCGGGTGGAATCTCCGGTCTTGCCGCGGTTTGACCGGACAGCGCGCCAACGTCCTCCCGGTTTCCGCTAGGGGGACGGTGGCGTTGCTTGAGGGAACGCTCATTAGGTCTAATCTCAAAACGAGAAGATTCTGTCCGATAGTTTTGTTGATCTTTGCATGATTAACAATATTTATTACGGACAACACCTTAGGAGTTCAATATATTAAGTTTAGTACTTCGATAGCCTAGCGACATCCCGCGGAGATAGAGCGGAAGAAGTGCTTCATACCGCCAGCGATTCGGTGAGCGGATGAAGCGCATCTGCGCGTTTTAAACGTTTTACATAAGTTCACTTAGTTGTGTTAAGTAGCTACAGCCACTCCCTTGGTCAGAACGCCAAGAGAATGGCGTTTCGAGGATGGCGTTTACCGCTCCTCGCCACTCGAAGCGAGGACCCCAAGATCCGCTTCGAGTGACCAAATTTGAGCGGGCAAGTTACCTAGCGCCCAAAGTATGTCGTGTGCAACATATTTTGATGCTAGCATGCTGCGGATGTTCCTAATCTATTCATTAATTAACACCGCTGAAACAGCTCTTTACACTGGCGGAACGTGAGAAGTGCTCTTCACAACATGCAAGGCGGGTCTCGTGAGCGGCTCGGATGTCACGCGACGGGCGGGGGATTCGCGATCTACCGACCGATGCAGCATCTGAGTGCAAATGTGAGGTTTCATTACAACTCTAAGACGCTGTATGTCATGCCATGCCATCCGAAATTTCTCCCTTTTAAAAGAGAGTTTCTCCCTTCTAAAAGAGAGTTTCCCGCAGAATTCGGCAGCCAATTCTTTCGCTAGCCCGACGTGGCCCATAAAATCCGTGTGTGTCGCGATAGTCCGATTTCACTGGTTCAGTTCGTGAACACTTACACTAATGTAATTTTGGTTGGGAGTAAACGGAATATTCAACAGGTACAGTCAGCTGAGCGAATTGAGTCGCTGCCGAATTGAGTTTTCATTTCGTTCGAATTTGGCCATTCTTGAACGAATTCGAGCGAATTCGAACGAGCGAATTGAGCAAATCGGCAGCCGATCCGACGTGGACCGACGTGTCCCCGGAAAATGCGGCATCTTCTGACGTCGGACTAGCGAAAGAATTGGCTGCCGAAATTTGCGGGAAACTCACTTTTCCCGGTATTTTTATGCCACTTGGTGGGAGCAGATTCGAAACCTGTCGTGTGAGCTGTCCGTCGCGTGTGACACAACCGAACGGGCGAACGCTTTCCTTTCGTTTGGATTTTTCATTCAAACAAGTATCCCACCCGAAGATCCGATCGCAAGTCCTCAGCTCCTAACGCTGAGATAAAGAATCCGCTTTGGGTTTGGTGGAAGAAGGAAGATGGTCAGTAGCACGTCAGCCACGGTGTCTACACCGCTCAACGTCGGTTGGAAACAGCTCATCAATGAAACCTTAGAATGTGCCCTACGAGCTCGCCCCACCCCCTGTAGTGAACGGGTGTACGATCCACTCAAACTTACATCCCTCCAAGGTAACACCAGATACATGTGCGAACCTACGCAACATGTCGTTTCGAGAACACGACACGAGCTAAAATAAACGCACTTGTTTTCAAACAGAACCAAAGACAGATACATTCCGGCGACCGCTTTCAAAATGCCTAAGGTGCTGTCCGTCTCCGCAGATGAAGATCGCATCGGTGTGTTTGCCCAAAGGCAAATCGCGGAAGGGGAGGAAGTGATGCGACATGGATGGCCGGAGCACACTGGGCTTTGCGAAGGGCTTGTCAAAGTGCCCCTTTCGGAGCTGGCTAAGCTTTCTTTAGATGCACCTCGCATCTTGTGGAATCTGGAGAGACGATTCTTTCGCGACGCGGAGTATCAAGTCGTACCTTTGGACGGCGGCACCAAGCTCACATTTCAGCAGTTCTGTAACGGGTCCGACCAGGCCAACATCCGTTGTGAGAGTGTTCCCGCCGGAGATGGGGGAGGAGATGTGCAGAGGTATGTTTCGACGTTTGTGAAGTTCCAGTTCGTTGGCTGCAAGATCTCGAAGCTCCCCTCCACCGTGCTGTGTGTCGTGTAAAGGTGCCAGCTTAGTGTGATCTTGAAAATGCTAAACCTGGTGTTTCATTCCCGTGATCCCCAAAACTTGTCGCGTTGTTAATTTAAGTGTTTCGTTCCCGTGATCCCCACAACGCGTCGCGCTGTCTGTGTTACTGCTTCGCTCTTGTGAGTGCAATCAGGTACGTTTCGACGAGACCCATTGGCGAAGGCGAGGAGTTGCTGCTGGAGGAAGGCGAAGTGTCCTGCAGCAAGCCAGGCCGCCATGCCCGGGTACTGGAGGCTGCCGATGTCGATGTAGTGCTCAAATGGCTACCTCAGGTTGGGCCTATCAGGCTTCTTGCATAGCTTTTTCACTTCATTTAGCTGTCAGCCCTCGGGAAGTTCACAGCCCTCTGCGTTTTCTGGCTCTGGGTTCGCAAGTCTACAGA
>LGRX02029466.1:0-42966 GCA_001247695.2 Cymbomonas tetramitiformis
AGGCCGCGTCCACCGTGCAATCCTGGCAACCGACCGCCAAGGAAGGGGTCCAGCAACAGCCGCAGCGCGCCGTTGAAGCAGAAAAGCAGGGTGTCCTTGCACGGGACTGCCTGCAATCTGCCCCTTCCGCGGAACCCGCGGTGTCCCCGCTGAGCCACGGTCCGGCGGTTTTCCAAAAGAAGCCTTCCGCCAGTGGCCCACAGGCCCCCGCTAACAACCCATCACCTGTACAGACCCCAGAGTTTGAGCGCAGCAGGAGAGTCACGATGCAGAGGAACCAAGACAGGATGAAACCTATGCTCGAAGCGGCAAGACAGTTGCAAATAAACGCCCTGAGCGCGGCCGACTCCACGCCGGCAGCAGGGCTGAAATTGCTGAACGAAGTATCCGACGAGCGTCTTCTGGAGCACATGCAACGTCTGGCCGCGGATGGCAAGCTCCAAGCAATTACTTACAAGAACGTGCTGGAAACATTGCCGCAGCCTTACACATTCGGCGCTTACAAGCACTTGCCACCGGTGCTGGAGAAACCGATGAACTCAGCGCTCACGGTTGCCTTGAAGAAACGGGTGGCGGCCAACGCTGCCATGTCCCTCCTCCAGCAGGCAATCAGTACAAAGCGCAACGCCCCCCCTACAGTCCCTCCGCGACAGAGCAAGGCGCGGACGGCGTCTTCTGCAGGGGCCACACGCACAGCCAGCGCCCCTCCGGCCGACAGTCGCCAGGTGCAGGTGTCCGGGCAAGGCATGCCCGAGCTGATTGAGAACATACGGCTGAAGGCCCTCGAACGCGCTAAGAAGAACCGTGTTAAGGACCTCCCCAAAGATGCTGATGTAACGAAGTGGACCAAGGAGATGAAGAGTCCTTGGACGGGAAGTGTAAAGGGATCGCGTGGGCGGACAACGTGTACGGAGCAATGTTCGAAATGGAGCACGCGGGCGGTGTCCTCTCCGGCTCAATTGGCCGATCAGTGCATGCCCTCACCAACGACGAATGGTCAAGCGACCATGATTACTACTTCATGGTGGCGGGGCACGATGATGGCAGCCACCTCCCCGTAAAAGTAGCCGCGGTGTACATGGAGTTCGCTCCCTTCCATGCCGAGTTTGACTCTCGCCCTGAGAACAAGAATCAGCTTGCCAAGATGCACGTGCGCACCGTGCCGAATGTGCACGTTTCCGAGGAGGGGCTCGTGTACATCACCTCTACCGGAGAAGCGTTGCCTATGGACAAGCTGCCGGAGCTGCTAAAGAAGCGTTCCACGGTCCCGGATGCCTTGCGCCTCGACCTGGCGGCCGAGGCTGCTTCGAGCGGCCAACGACGACAGCCGCGGACTGCAACCAGGTGCGTGACTCACTCTCTTTATTAGTGTGTTGGCAATTACTCGAATCAAGTCGGCCTACAGGTGTTTTAGGGTGAGAGTGGGTGGGGGGGCTGATACAAGATGTGCCCCACGCTTTCCTTCGCAGGCTTGCAGCCGAGGATGTGTGAATTTGAAGCTTCACCAGAAACGAAGACATGTGCCGCGGAAGTCCGAAGAGATGCGGCGCGGCAGATCTGCGCACCTCTTAAAGCAAGCTGAGACGGCATGTTGTATACAGTGTGTAGGCAGTAGTACTGTAGTTAGTACCTGGTGGAATGCGCGCCGATGGTACAGCCAACAAACTTATACCTGTTTATTTGTGGATGTGATGAACCATGCCGAAAGCTGCTTCGGGTCAATCACCGTAACACCGGGTATATTGTAATTGCGATATGGTATGGGACTCCGTCTTAAGCCGTGAACTCTGGTGCTGAGAGCGGTGCTGGCACCTCGTGCACCTGCGTCACGGCACCTGTTGCATGTTGCATGTGTATAATGCCATCATACGGCGCGCACGCACCCTGCCAGCATGTGTGCAATGCATGAATCAACGGAGTGGCCAGCGCACGCACGGCACATGGACTTGCGGTGCATGTTGATGCCTTGATTTTCGTATCCAACACCCTCCTTCTTCCATTGCTCTATTTTTCAGGGACTCTCCTTCCCCGACGACGCTGTGATTCAGGATCGCTTGAAGGCCATGGGTGCAAGCGAACGCCCGACGGTTTCAACGTTTGGTGCGGATAATGGCTGGATTCCGCGATCTGCCCGTGGTAAGGACCAAGCTATGGCGAAGCGCGACCTGGTCAATCGGCTCGCAGGTCGTCTGCCGGACCTCGGGTACACAATTGACGACAGAGGGCGCATCAAGCCCCGGCGGGAGGCAATGCCACCCGAGGATGGCGGACGCCCTGGTACTGCTGAAGCCCCCCGACAAGCAGCCACCCAACCTGCTGCTGGTGAAGCGAGCGCCCCTTCCACCCCTTGGGACAGCAGTCACGTGTCCGACCAACGCCTACTAGACTTGGCGCGCCAAGCATACAGCACGTCGGACATCGTGTTAGAGCGGCGGAGCATCCGTTCCGTCTTCACCTTAGAAGACTTGCAGATGCCAACGAAGACGGCGACGAAATGACACAAAGAGGCAGAACGGAGGTCAGACGTGCTTCTCGCACGCATGCGCCGCCTTGGAGTGGCGCTCGATGCCAGAAACAGGGTGTGCGGTGCGCCGGCACCCTACGGGGAGACTGGATCGTCTGACGTCCTCCTCAGTTGTGATGAAGGGCAGGACGTGGTGATGGAGGAACCGGACACCAGAAGCCGTACTGATCGGTGGCGTAGCGGCAACTTGGTAGGTGGCGCTGGGACAAACGGTACCCAGGTTAACCACGACATGAGGGACCTGTTGGCGGCGGATCTCAATTGCCCACTGCAGCAGCTGCCGGAGTGCACGCTGATGTCCGGCCTGATGGCATTTGGGGAAATGTTCTGCGGATCGGTGCCCTCCCCGGCTGAGAAGGAATACTGGGAGGAGGCGAAGGAGAACCAGGACATCGTTGTGGAAGATGTCGTAGAAGCTCTGGAAAAGACCCACCTTGTGGCGGACGAAGAAATGAATACGCCTACGGAGGATATGCTTGATCTGCCAGACTTCTTGTTTGAGGTATGCAGCCCGCCCTGCCCATACTGGCACCAAAATGTTTCCCCTGTAACCCACTAACGATGCGTGAGCGAGATAGAGCGTAGTAATATGACGGGGAGCGCTGGTGGTGTGACTGCCATTGTAAGCAGGAGTTGGCAGTGCTGGTGGAAATGAATACCGAAGTCAGTATCGCGACGGAGTCCGTGCAGGGCATTGTGCTGGCCCTGCAGCCTGAGCCCGACCCCGCGATCACGTTGTGTGTGACGGACGTGCCAAACCTAGCAGCAGGAAAGCAGTCGCAACCGCTGGTCACGCACGGGAAGGCGAGTCCGAACGGGGTGACCGTGCAGGAGGCCGTATGGTACTTCATGGATATTGCCTATTCTACTAATCTTACGGTGGGTTAACCCGCCGTAAGAGGAATTTTCGGCGGCCTCTCGTGGTGGCGTTATGAGGTCTACGGTGCCAAACCTATCGATTTTCAGACAGTTTATGAGTTGAATGAAAGCTGAGGAATGTACTATGGATGGATGCGATGTGCCCCATGTGTGTAATGCGCTCGCGAAGTGGGGGGGTGTAGCGGGTTCCGATCATAAATGCTTACGGTGGGTTACCACATAATTCTGTATATTGGTAGATATGTGGCCTTCCTCGATGGCCCTTTGGAAATTTGGAGACCCATGTTGTCAAGTTCTCGAGCTGCTCTTTCTGCAGTGTCTTGTCAAAATTTTCATTCGAGGCCATCTTGACCCTCAAAATGTCACGCGAAGTGAGGGTGGTATGACGGTTTATTACGCTATATGACACGATTTATATGCGAGAATTGGTTTGCCGGTTTGGGTTTGGGTTTTCAGGTTAACAAACCCGGATACATCCGATACAATTATTCGCGGATGCCTCTTGGGAGTGTCTAAAGTCATCCTGCCACCATGAACATGACCAGGAGGTCAATTTAGGGGCTGAAATAATCGTTTTACTTAGGGTTGGGTAACCCACCGTAAGGGGTCCTTACGGTGTGTAAACCCACCTTTCGTAGAATAGGCAATATGAAAAGGCGACAGAGGTGGACTGATGACCATTTCGACACCTTCCTGAAAGTCCTGAAGATGCTCCTGGGCGGCAATACTTGCAACCTGCCGGGATCGCTATGGCACATGAGACGGGCGCTCGGTGCGGAGAGCGTATGGGACTATGCGATACACGTGTGTCCCAAGTTCCACCGCAATTTCGCATGGCAAAACGGGGAGGGAAAGCTGGGGAAGAGGGTGCAAGAGGTATGCGGCGTGCCCACGAAGCGTGGGGCGGATGGCGAGCCCACGGAGTGGTGCACGGAGGAGAGGTACGACGTTGTTAAAACGGCGCGCGGGGAGGAGTATCGTCCCAAGGAGTACTACTTCTATTTCACCGTGAAGCGGCTGGTGCGGCGCTGGATGATGGACTACGACTTTGCTAAGCAGCGTGCGAGTCCCACGGCAAGAGCTCCCGAAAACGCTTGTGTCATGAGCAGCCCGCACGGGCTACGAGTAAACGAGCACCCTAGCGTCGGTGGCAGACTACTGCGTGAGACGCCGAGCGGGAACCAGGAGAAACCAGGGGTATTACGAACTGGGATGGGCATCGAATATGGAGAGGACGACGGGCAAGCAAAGAAGCATGACAAACAGTGCGACCCGTGCCGATGTCCTTACTCCTTGTAACGGACGAGTGCCGCGGCTGATCGTATACGAACGTTGCCGATGGGCGATGCGAGATGGGTGAAAGGACCGCAACTGACTAGCGCGTTGCCATCGCAGGAATTGGTCCACGCGGTTCGGCGCGTTGCGAAGTGCGGACCTTCCTCCCAAGGTAGGTAGTGCGTAAAGCCCAACCCGCGGTCAACATCTACACGAGTGTGTGCGCACGGAGGTGTGACGCTCCAGCGCGGCTTGAAGAGATCATAGGCTATTGCGCTTGACTGCGTGTGCAATGGAGGGTATCCGCAGGAACGTGTGAAGATGAAGCACTGCGATGTGATCTCGATTGCCCCTGGCCCACGTCAACACTGGAAGGACGTCGACGTGTTGCTAGAACCCATGATGGAAGAGCTGAAACAACTGAGTAAGGGCCATGCCGATGCTGACCAAACCCCTTTCAGGGTGTATGACGGGTACTTCCAGGTGTGGTATGAACAGTTCAGCGTGTTCCTGATGTTATGCTACTGCGATACGATTGCGCGTAACGACTTGGGGAAGTTCGCTCCCGTGGCGGCAAGGCGCAACGACTTCAAAAGCATCTGGGAGGCCACTAAGGGCCCTAACGGTAATGGCATGTACTGCTTGGGCTATGCGAACCCCATCTCGCAGACATACTTGGACGAAGGGGAGGTGTTACAGTATGCCAATGATCCGAGTGTGTGGTTAACCAAGGAGGACCACAAGGAACTGGTGAGGCTGACCGCGGAGGATGGTGTGGATCCGATGCGGACCGGCCGATATGCAGCCGGGCCGTTAGAGCAGCTGGACTACTTTGACCCCATCTACGGGTACGTGCTGCCGTTCATGCACATGATGTGTTACGGCGTCATCAAGAAGTTCCTGAAAATGCTGCGAAACAAGGTGAACAATTGCCCAAACACGTGCTATTTCTCACCCATGCAACTGAAGCAGTTGCAGGCCAACGGAAAGGGACTGACCGCGCCGCATGACATGCACCGGGAGTACCAAGACTTCGTGCAATACGCGGGTGAGCACCCGGATCTAACCACGGATACCGACACCCATCACCTTGCATGTGCCTTGTTTAGTAGGAACGGGCGTGGCAGATGCGCCAACCTTATTCCCCCGGTCCGCGTGCAACCATGTTTGTGTGCACCGGCAGGGAATGGCCACACCTACTAACCGTAGGGATGAATGCTACTACAACCAGGTACATATGTATGCACTGTTGTTAGTTTGTTGGTGTCTGACCGCGAAGGGTCTGAAAAACCGTGTATCTTCAAGAGGAAGATGGGAAGATAGTGAAAGAGAGTCTAGTGTGTGGCATCTCGGACTTTCACCGAGAACCTCCAAAGTAACCGATAGGTTTGGCGCTCTAGAAGTTGAGCTAATGCCACTAGAAACTATCAAACTGAAAAAACTGTAGCCCGCTTCTATTCGTATGGTTTGAGTAATTTATCGGGAAAATGGGTTCTCACTTCGCAACCCTACGATGTAGGCTACAGTTTTTTCAGTTTGATAGTTTCTAGTGGCATTAGCTCAACTTCTAGAGCGCCAAACCTATCGGTTACTTTGGAGGTTCTCGGTGAAAGTCCGAGATGCCACACACTAGACTCTCTTTCATTATCTTCCCATCTGCCTCTTAAAGATACACGGTTTTTCAGACCCTTCGCGGTCATCTCCGGTTGGTGTCATTTCATACGCGGGGAGGATGCACCGGTTGCCTAAGATCTGTAAAAGGCTCGCTGTTGCAGGGAACTACACCATGGAGGACATGCTGAACTTTATCTTGATTTTCAGTCCGATGGTGTTCATGGATGTTCTGAAGAACTTGAATCCGGAGTTGGACAAGGCTTGGTGGACTTTGCGGCGGGCGGTGCTCTACTTTATGAGAGGGCCTGCAATAGGATTGTGTGGGGACCTCCAGTCCCGTGCGGAGCCCCGGAAGGAGGCCGGGAAAGAGCTGTGGGCCTTTGCGGTGATTGTGGAACAGCAATGCCCCATGAACATGTTGACGTTGAATCTGCGCATGGCGGTCGTTCACTTGTGCAAGCAAGAGGAGGAAACCGGCGTGGTGAGCAGCACCAACGAGCTCTGGGTCGAGCGTCTCCTGGGCGACAGCAAGGGGGTGGTGCCAGCCCCGGTCGGAGGTAAGGCGATCGACACGTGCATAGCGAACGCGTATCTCACGAAAGAGGCGGTGGACGACATGGCGTGGAGCTACGAAGGGATCCGCTTCCTTCCGGACATGCTCACGGAGATGGCCATGGCCAAGGGCGGCGAATACCATGATTCTGGGACCACCCGGGCTGACGATTCCTCCAAGGTGTGCCATCTCCTTGACACCGGCCACTATCTCGTCCGCGACGGTGTACCAACCGCTGCGTTGGCAAACGAGGAGGGGGGTCGTCTGTACCGGGAACTGGTGGGGTGCGTCCGATCCCTTTTTAGCGATCATGCAAGCCCTTCCCTGGATGCACTCATGGACGTCCTTCGACTCTCGCGCATGCGAAGAGGCGATGAGGACTTCACATCCCGGGTTTACACCCGGGCAAAAACGCGTATCTCCTTCAACGTGGCTTTGAGTACATGCGCGGCCGACGCTTTTGAGTACGGCACCGTGGAGGCTTACTACTTGATCTTCCTGAAGCGTTCCGCCGAGAACTCCGCCGCCAACGACACCGTGTGCCGCCTGGCTATGGTGACCGCCTACCCCACTGTTGAGGACCTTACCATGAACAGCCGGGGCGTGTATGTGTGCAACGAGGCAGAAAAACGTACACTTCTCCTACCGGTAAGCCGTCTCGAAACCAAGGTCATTATCCATCGCCCACCTGGAAACCGCGTACCTCTACACGCCACTTACCTATGGCCGGGGATGAAAGCGGTACGTTGCAAGAAGCAATAGCGCAAGCTACCTCATGAGCTCCGCGCAGCAATCGAAGGAGGACACCGAACGCCAGCGCAGCTTCATCAGCTCCGTCCAATTGCTCTGTGTAGCTAGCGAATGCCTGCTTGCCACATGGAACGAATCTGTTCCAGTGGTACTTTTAGTAGCATCGGCAGTCCCTCTTAGCATGCCACGTGGAACAATCTGGAATTTCTGTTAATAGCTAGTGGTGCTAGTGTTAATAGACATGCCACGTGGAACAATCTGGAATTTCTGTTAATAGCTAGTGGTGCTAGTGTTAATAGACATGCCACGTGGAACAATCTGGAATTTCTGTTAATATCTAGTGGTGCTAGTGTTAATAGTCATGACACGTGGACGATCCGGTCAAATCTGTTAATTTATGACCGTTTACAGTCAACCAAGTGTTAGTATCCGGTAAAACTGTTAATCCGAGTGCCACGTGTATGATTCCTATTAAAAGTGTTAATTTTCTGTTAATATTCCTTACATGTGTAACGATCTCGCGAGGGGGGGCCTATTTCAACTCCCTCCGGCACCCCTCCGATTAAGTGTTAACATTCTGTTAAAATTGTGTTAAATTAACATTCTGTTAACATGTTAACATTATATAATTCCTTAACTTTTTCCCAAGCCAATCATTATTTACCATCGGGATTTATACCACCACTATTAACAGTTCCTACCCGTTAACACTTTTTAACACTTAATTAACACTTTTTAACACTTTATTAACAGAAATCCTCAGTGGTGTGCATGCCATGCCATGCCATGCCATGCCATGCCATGCCATGCCATGTCATACAACGTTTTAGGTCCATATTTATTTTCACATCAAGTATAAAAGCCCAGAGACGTAATATGGCGTCTTTGACCCAGAATTCGAGTTCTTTGGTTTTCATAGCCTGATTTGTCCGCTTATTCTGAATTAGTGCATCCGCTAACTTTGACGGCTTCGAAGTATCCTACGTGGCGAATTGTCAAAATTCGGCGGCGCGCTCTTTCAATATCCCTCAGAAGGGCATGTTTAGCAAAATTCAATTATACGTTCGCGTCGGGTGGAATCTCCGGTCTTGCCGCGGTTTGACCGGACAGCGCGCCAACGTCCTCCCGGTTTCCGCTAGGGGGACGGTGGCGTTGCTTGAGGGAACGCTCATTAGGTCTAATCTCAAAACGAGAAGATTCTGTCCGATAGTTTTGTTGATCTTTGCATGATTAACAATATTTATTACGGACAACACCTTAGGAGTTCAATATATTAAGTTTAGTACTTCGATAGCCTAGCGACATCCCGCGGAGATAGAGCGGAAGAAGTGCTTCATACCGCCAGCGATTCGGTGAGCGGATGAAGCGCATCTGCGCGTTTTAAACGTTTTACATAAGTTCACTTAGTTGTGTTAAGTAGCTACAGCCACTCCCTTGGTCAGAACGCCAAGAGAATGGCGTTTCGAGGATGGCGTTTACCGCTCCTCGCCACTCGAAGCGAGGACCCCAAGATCCGCTTCGAGTGACCAAATTTGAGCGGGCAAGTTACCTAGCGCCCAAAGTATGTCGTGTGCAACATATTTTGATGCTAGCATGCTGCGGATGTTCCTAATCTATTCATTAATTAACACCGCTGAAACAGCTCTTTACACTGGCGGAACGTGAGAAGTGCTCTTCACAACATGCAAGGCGGGTCTCGTGAGCGGCTCGGATGTCACGCGACGGGCGGGGGATTCGCGATCTACCGACCGATGCAGCATCTGAGTGCAAATGTGAGGTTTCATTACAACTCTAAGACGCTGTATGTCATGCCATGCCATCCGAAATTTCTCCCTTTTAAAAGAGAGTTTCTCCCTTCTAAAAGAGAGTTTCCCGCAGAATTCGGCAGCCAATTCTTTCGCTAGCCCGACGTGGCCCATAAAATCCGTGTGTGTCGCGATAGTCCGATTTCACTGGTTCAGTTCGTGAACACTTACACTAATGTAATTTTGGTTGGGAGTAAACGGAATATTCAACAGGTACAGTCAGCTGAGCGAATTGAGTCGCTGCCGAATTGAGTTTTCATTTCGTTCGAATTTGGCCATTCTTGAACGAATTCGAGCGAATTCGAACGAGCGAATTGAGCAAATCGGCAGCCGATCCGACGTGGACCGACGTGTCCCCGGAAAATGCGGCATCTTCTGACGTCGGACTAGCGAAAGAATTGGCTGCCGAAATTTGCGGGAAACTCACTTTTCCCGGTATTTTTATGCCACTTGGTGGGAGCAGATTCGAAACCTGTCGTGTGAGCTGTCCGTCGCGTGTGACACAACCGAACGGGCGAACGCTTTCCTTTCGTTTGGATTTTTCATTCAAACAAGTATCCCACCCGAAGATCCGATCGCAAGTCCTCAGCTCCTAACGCTGAGATAAAGAATCCGCTTTGGGTTTGGTGGAAGAAGGAAGATGGTCAGTAGCACGTCAGCCACGGTGTCTACACCGCTCAACGTCGGTTGGAAACAGCTCATCAATGAAACCTTAGAATGTGCCCTACGAGCTCGCCCCACCCCCTGTAGTGAACGGGTGTACGATCCACTCAAACTTACATCCCTCCAAGGTAACACCAGATACATGTGCGAACCTACGCAACATGTCGTTTCGAGAACACGACACGAGCTAAAATAAACGCACTTGTTTTCAAACAGAACCAAAGACAGATACATTCCGGCGACCGCTTTCAAAATGCCTAAGGTGCTGTCCGTCTCCGCAGATGAAGATCGCATCGGTGTGTTTGCCCAAAGGCAAATCGCGGAAGGGGAGGAAGTGATGCGACATGGATGGCCGGAGCACACTGGGCTTTGCGAAGGGCTTGTCAAAGTGCCCCTTTCGGAGCTGGCTAAGCTTTCTTTAGATGCACCTCGCATCTTGTGGAATCTGGAGAGACGATTCTTTCGCGACGCGGAGTATCAAGTCGTACCTTTGGACGGCGGCACCAAGCTCACATTTCAGCAGTTCTGTAACGGGTCCGACCAGGCCAACATCCGTTGTGAGAGTGTTCCCGCCGGAGATGGGGGAGGAGATGTGCAGAGGTATGTTTCGACGTTTGTGAAGTTCCAGTTCGTTGGCTGCAAGATCTCGAAGCTCCCCTCCACCGTGCTGTGTGTCGTGTAAAGGTGCCAGCTTAGTGTGATCTTGAAAATGCTAAACCTGGTGTTTCATTCCCGTGATCCCCAAAACTTGTCGCGTTGTTAATTTAAGTGTTTCGTTCCCGTGATCCCCACAACGCGTCGCGCTGTCTGTGTTACTGCTTCGCTCTTGTGAGTGCAATCAGGTACGTTTCGACGAGACCCATTGGCGAAGGCGAGGAGTTGCTGCTGGAGGAAGGCGAAGTGTCCTGCAGCAAGCCAGGCCGCCATGCCCGGGTACTGGAGGCTGCCGATGTCGATGTAGTGCTCAAATGGCTACCTCAGGTTGGGCCTATCAGGCTTCTTGCATAGCTTTTTCACTTCATTTAGCTGTCAGCCCTCGGGAAGTTCACAGCCCTCTGCGTTTTCTGGCTCTGGGTTCGCAAGTCTACAGACCTCTGCGTTTCTGGCTCTGGGTGCGCAAGTCCACAGACCTCTGCGTTCTGGCTCTGGGTTCTCAAGTCCACAGACCTCTGCTTGGCTCTGGGTTCGCAAGTCCACAGACCTCTGCGTTTCTGGCTCTGGGTTCTCAAGTCCACAAACCTCTGCTTGGCTTGTTCGCAGTGACCTCTGCGTTTGGCTTGTTAAGTCCACAGACCTCTGCGTTTCTGGCTTTGATCCGCAAGTCCACAGACCTCTCTGCGTTTCTGGCTCTGATTCGTAAGTCCACAGATTCTGCTTGTTTTGGGTTCTCAAGTCCACAGACCTCTGGCGCTTGGCTCTGGGGTTCTCGAGTCCACAGACCTCTGTGTTTCTGGCTCTGGGTTCTCAAGTCCACAGACCTCTGCGTTTTCTGGCTCTGGGTTCTCAAGTCCACAGACCTCTGCGTTTCTGCCTCTGGCTTCGCAAGTCCACAGACCTCTGCGATCTTGGGTTCTCAAGTCCACAGACCTCTGCTTTCTGGCTCTGGGTTCATAAGTCCACAGACTTCGCGCTTCTGGTCCTAGTTTCTCAAGTTCAGACCTCTGCGTTTCTGGCTCTGGGTTCTCAAGTCCACAGACCTCTGCGTTCTGGCTCTGGGTTCCTCAAGTCCACAGACCTCTGCGTTCTGGCCTCAGTTCTCAAGTCCACAGACCCTCTGCGTTTCTGGCTCTGGGTTCTCGAGTCCACAGACCTCTGTGTTTCTGGCTCTGGGTTCTCAAGTCCACAGACCTTTGCGCTTCTGGCTCTGGGGTCTCGAGTCCTGTGACCTTTTGAACGAACACTTTCCTAAGTTAGGCTCACATCCTCGCGCGACCTCCAGACTTTTCCTTGAGTTCTCGTCGAATTCACGTAGAGCGACCCGTGCACACAGTTATATGTTATCTGCTCATACCGTGGCGAACTGCCAAAGGTGCATTTAGCTATCCGAGACTGCATCTCGAGACAGTCGTTCTTATAGAGATGCCATACTTCTTTGTTAATTCCAGTCTCACAGTTTTCTGCATCCTCGAGTGTTGTTTCTCCGTCACCAACGTGCATGCGCCCGTGTTGTACGAGAGCTGCATCTTCTTAGTGCCTAAAGCGCACGTTGTGGGCAATGCTTGGTACAGAAAATTGGTCTCCAAATCCGTCTAGCAGCTTCGACGGTGCATGGCGTTGGCATCTTCGCTTGTGCACCCCTCCGCCGCGGCCATTCTATCTTGGTCGAGCCCACGCTTGCCGACAACCCCCTGTGTCAGGTGTCGCAGAATTCGTTTCTCGATTTTGGCGGCGTTATGACCAGCCTGAACCGCATTAAGTCCATGGGCCATCGCGACTTCGCCTGGCTAAGCTTTGACAAAGCTGTGGCAGACGAGATCCGGAACCGGTGCGCTCCGCCGTGCTATGCGAAAGCCCCGAGAGGCGGAGATGGCAGCCGATATCTTCCTTAAGCGATGCTTGACAAGCTGGAAACGGAAGCGTGAAGCCGAAAACATCTTTAGCTCGAGACACATCTCACGTCAGCAGAATAGCTGGACCAGCCCACCCGAGCACTCGTTGTGCCGTGCATCACATCTGCACGAGTGGATGCAGTATGACGTTCCGGTCTTAATGCGCTGAATTGAGGCTTGCGCCCTGACCATCGATATGCTGGTTAATTGCCTCTTCTGCATGGTGCAGGTGGGCCTACGAGGCGGAGGAGATGCGGGTTCCAGCTTTTGGGCTCAACCGTTTAACTTACATGCAGTATTCCAACCACGGCGATGAGCCGAACAATGAAGGGGGCAGTATGGGTAGGTGCACCAAGCAAATTGAGGAGGGAACGGAGCTGCTTGAAAGCTATGAGGAGATGCCTGATTATTTTTCCGTACAGGTGCACCTTTCCTCGCCACATAGAATAGCAGTACCTCTTTTCTCGATGTCTAGCCACGTTTGAATTTGATTCAGGCATTTGTTGCTCCAACACGTCGACTATCAATTGCCTTATCGTCACATCGACAGATACAGAGCAATGCGGTACCCAAGCCGATCTCCATGTTGTTCTGAGTTCCTGTCGCTTATGAGCCTCAAAACTGTCGAGCCAAAAGCATGTCTACATAGTTAGATTATTGTTGTCTGCAGGTGCGAAACGGGGATGCTCCGTGGAAGATATGCTGGACTCATTACTGTGGCAAAACAAGTCCCTTCAAATGTAGTGGATGTGGAGTAGCCTGTTATTGTACAAGGGGTTGTCAAAAAAGTGATTGGAAACGGCATAAGAAAGATTGCGTGCGCAAACAGGAGATTATTGAGCAGATTTCCTCACAAGAATGGCGTCATCCCAATTTTCATTTTTAAAAGAGGTTAGGTGATGATTCTGATAGTGATACTCAATACACGTTTGACTCCAACTTTCGTATTGTGCGCAGAAATAAGTGATACATACATATTTGAAAATGTCATACATACTAACGGTGTATCTTACAAAGTTTTTGGAGAGGTAGGTTTGGAGATGCAGTACGGTACATATAGCAAGTATTGTACACAACTTGATATGTTGTCAAGTTATTGAGTTCTCTAGCAGAATTGGACATTTTGCCATGATCCGTCCACACTTTGTACTAAACGTGAATCTGTGTGTTTTGCTAATTGTCCCCGGGAGGGTGGGAGACTGGGGAGGGTTTCGTATCTTGATGGGTATGAATACTGTTTGCACGGTACGGTGGGGGCTATGAATGTAAAAAGTTGCATGAAAAAACGCAGATACTTTTTAGGGGGGCTAAAGTTATGGTTGTCTTTCAGTTTCAAAGTTGATAACTTATATTTATTCACATCGCACCAGCGCACAGCTTAAATTCATAGAGACGCAATTCCAAACCGAACGTCCAAATTATCAAAACCAATATAACAATTTAGTTAATCAACATAAACAGACACATCAAAAAATAAAAGAACTCGAGACAAAAGAGCAAACGGCGATTGCCAGAATATACGGTTTTAAAAATGAAAATATTGAACTGCAAGACAAACTTCGCGACGAAGAGCAAGAAAAAATTGAACAGCAACTTAAAGACGATAACAAGCGTATCGAAGATGCCGAACGAACGCTTTACAAAAAGTTTGGTGATCAAATCACCGAAATTTTTAAGACCATCGCGTTGTGATCATTCTATGCAAACGGGAGCGTTTTTTGTACGTACACTGCATGATTATCTATGACATAAATTTTGAATGCTCAACAAACGTTTTAGAAACAATTTAAGCATAACAAAAATGAAAACCAACACATCTTAGTTACTTCGCATAGGCAAGCCTCTTTTACGTGCATTTTTATACACACGAGCAACAACAGTATGCAAAATACTTGGTTTGTTGTTCATGTAAGATTTCATTATATATGTCAGTAATCTTGGTATCAAGCTCTTCATTGTCTTTTAAAATTTCCACCTCCATCATACTCCATGGCAACATGTGTGAGGTGTATATTACGTGCAAGGGACGGTATCGATATCTTGATATTATGATATATCGATATATCGGAAATATCATATCAATCGATAACATTTTTAGCGTTATCGAAAAATATCATATCAATCGATAACATTTTCAGAGTATTCATATCAATCGATAACACTTTGGGCACTTATCATATCGATCGATAGTGGTTTGGGGGTTTTGATATCGATTTATCGATATCGGGGTTTTCGCGTCACATCGATATGCGCCGTAGCTGAATCCCGATAAGAAACGCGATATATCGCATATATCGAAAATATGACCGGGGCAAGGGACGACGGGACATGGTCACATGGATCCCGTGAGTTGGTCGAAACGATCTTGGAATCCTTACTTCCTTAGTTGGGAACGACCAATCATACAGTATGCGCTTAGAAGTCTGAGTCGAAGATCGTTACGACTATGCTATCGAGTATTGACCATCAGGCATCACAATATAGCCAAACAGTGACACTGTGGTAGCCACAAAGTTGTCGACAATTTGAAATTCAAAAACACAGGGAAGCGCGGAAGTGGAGTCAAGCGTCGCAAGACAACGTCATCGTGACCCTTGATGTGACCATGTTTTTACCTCTGTTATGTCATATTTCTACCCATGTCGTTGTGACCCTTTCAACTCCTGATGTGACCCTTGTCCAACTTAGCTGGATATCGATGACTGAAATATCGATATATCCGCAGTATGTTTTAGGGCAAGTATCGGTATCATTATCGATTATCGATATGTAAAATTTCTAAATATCAATCGATAGTTTTTTTGGGGGTTATTCATATCAATCGATAGTGTTTTGTTGTGTTATTCATATCGACCGATATTTAAAGAATTCAGTAGTTGTGATATCATATCAGTCGATAGTTTTTAAGCAGTTATTCAAAGTTATCGATGGCAAAAAAAATCCCGATACCGCCCCTTGATTACGTGATATTCCGGTTTTAGACTGCCGCCTAAGTGTTTCAAATGTTTCGCTTTTGCGCGCGCACTCAGCTTACCAGATGCTTTCTCGAGGTGCCATTCTTGAAGTCGGGAAACGGTTACCTCTTCTGACATCGATGCGGCGGGTGGCGTCGTACGGGGGTCGGTGGAAGGAGTTTGAGAAGTTGTTTCCTAATGTGGCACCGCCGTCGCACGTAGCCTGCTCGGCATTCCAGGTTCATAGATCGAGTGCGAGAGAATCTTCAATATCGCAGGCTTGATCGTGGGCATCCGCCGTACGCGGTTGTCACCTGAATGTCACAAAACGGTTTGGATGACACTGTACACATCTACCCCGACGATGCAACCCATGACCTCTCACGGCTGAAGGGAGCCGAGGAGGAGTTGAACCTGCAGCTGAGTGGGAGCACCTCGAGTGGCAAATGAGATGGATCCTCTCGAAAAATTCGAGGATGAGTTGCGCAAAGCTGAGCTGCTTGATGCCACTGATGATTAGGAAGCTTTCCACGCTCTCCAATCTTGCACTAGCCTTGCATAGCGAGTGTTCCCTAAAGCTGAGCTGCTTGATGGCGATAATCAGTAGGATGCCTGCACGGCCTTCGGAGTACGAATCAGGATAATGTTCCATTTTAAGTAATGTTGATGCCAAAAATGTGTAAACTAATGTTCAAATTAATGCTTAAACTAATGTAGATAAGCATTATACGATTAGCCATTATATAACGCGTGACACTGTACAATGTTTGATATAATGTCGGTCACCTTATATTAGACACAATGCTGAAATCTGTATAGGCAGCCCTGACTGGGAGTCCCGGTCAGGCCCCTATGACAGACTCCTAGGACCAACACTGGACTGCTGACTGATCTATAGGTTCGTGTTGTGACACACTCTGTGTCACAGGTAGGCTAGACTCCGAAACCGTCCGAGACCGTTCCGGGTATATCTAGCTTAGGGTTTATTTGTCTCAAGGTTTTATCCACACAGTTCGGGAGTTTCTGATATCTAGTGAACTAGGATATTCCAGTAGGTTATGGGCCCACCACGCTTCCACTGCGCAATATATTGTCGGCAATACCCTGTTCAATACCCTGCCATTGTTACTGTCATCTAGGTCAAACTAATGCTAATGCTCATGTCGACATTATATTCAATATAATGTCATCACTGGTCATGAACTCGTGATCGAACTGATTTTAACCTCTGCTCCTTATGATTTGGAACCTGGCCAAATTACCTTACCTTACTTACCTTACTTACTTACTTACTTAATCAACAACAACAGCAAAGCGCGAATCCCAACGGGCGACACAGACGAACTTCCGATCTCACGATCGCCAGACGCTAACGATGACAGTGCCACAGCAGTCGCGTACGTTACCGCGACGCCACCCACGCGTTATGGCATGGCATGTTGGGATGCAAAAAACGAAGCACTGTCGCGCACATGATCCTACGGTCAGATGGCCTAGCGGGGATCTCTTTTTGAGATCGATCCGCCTAGTATAAACCGAGTTTACAGTTTTTTAAAAGCTGTGTTTAACTTTTCACTTTGTAGTTACTCTCGTCCCCAGAGTTTAGACGAGCCGCGCTCGCGATTCGATTCGAGGGCTGCTTTACTTGATGATTGTGGAGCTCGTCTAAACTCCGGACGTCCATAAGCTCAATCTGCGTTACAAATCCTAAGTAATATTCGCGCTATTTCGGTCCGGAGACTCGGGTTCCAATACTTAGTGGCGTCCATACGTTTGGGGGCAACGCATCATTCGTATGATACGCGCGTATCTGGGATTGCCGTATCATACGCCAGGAATACGCGTATGCTTAATAGTGGCGAGCGAAGCGAGCCAAAATGCCCGCTCCAAAATCCGAAAGGGTAATGCTACCGGCGCTGGAATTTCGCGTGTCTTTTTACTTATACACGATTATATAAACCTGGGCACCTCCGGGGATCGAGCCTGCCCACCATCGTCCTCACCGGCCGGTTCCGCTGGATCGTGATGACTACAACGTTCAACGTACACTTGGAACCTACAATAGGGGTCGATGATAAAGGTCATGGTCAGCGCCCACAATTCATTCGTGCACGTTCATTCGCCTCGTAAGGCGAATACTGCTGAACTGCTGAACTGTTGTGGTACGTTTCTTGAGCGAGTATTTTGTGTTTACTTGGTTTCTTGTGTGAACTAACGCGATGCGGGTTGTGTGGAGCTCGTGCTGCAGGCTTAGAGAACAGAGCGCGCCCTGAGATGTGGAGGGCTAAGTTGGCAAGTGCCAACCTAGTGTGGGATGAAACCCACCCACGTCGGACCCAAGGCATAAAACGCTTTGCAGCCGAGGGGTTTTCGTGCGTCAGAGCGCACGAAACTTGGCACTAACATTACTTACAATAATATTAGTGCACCCTCTGAAGCGCAGCGTGGGCAGTTCAGTGCTAGCTTGGGTTAAATATCAACTAAATCGCTATTGTGCACACATATTTATTCGTGCTAGTTTGCACATCCTTGAATGTGAGTTTGCGCATATTCAAGCACGTGCGACTTGGCTCGCTTGAAATGTGGAAGTACAAATAAGCCAACCTAACTTTGGGTGAAACTCAATCACAATAAATACATCTTGTTTGTATGCATGATATATCCATTAAGTGTGGTTGGCTTTTATACCAAGCTAGCTTGGCATACGCCAAATTAGACTCCCGCACTCCACGCGGGCGAACTTGCACCGCATAATAAAAAAACGGAATCAGTCCACGCCTCATCCTTTTCCTTGAGCGCCCAAAACTATTCACACCAACTCAATACATGTGCATGGGTATGCGTGTAAAATAGCGATGTAGTTGGGTCTCATCCCAAGCTAGGTTGGCGTAGACCAACCTAGACTTCAACATCTCAAGGGGGGGGCGGCTTCCCATCCGCACATGGCCCACATGCGACACAAGTTGTGCACATCAAGTATCTCGTGATGGCGTACACATAACGCTAAACGAGTTAAAAAGTACAGCACAAAAACAACTCCTGCACATATCCGCACCACCACAGTCAGTAGCGAGCACAGTTCGCCCCGTGAGGCGAACGAAAAGCGTTGCGTGAACTATGTTATTAGATGGCGGCTGAGTTCCGTACAAGCGTGTCACGTTCATTAACGAGGCGGTCAACGAACGAATCTGCAAACACGAAACAGTAATCGCGATGTCGAAGTCCTCGATGTCAAATAAATATTTGTGTCACAAGCCTAACTGAATTCGCAGAGATAGGCATCGCATGACACGAGTTCTAGAGTTCTCGATCTGTTCGATGTGACTCAACCCAGTCGCGCGGTCGTCAGTGTCACTGGATTCCCTTAAATGCGACCTTGGGGTGCACGTAGTCATACCCTTTATCTCTATGACGGTCGAGTTTTTTCCGAAAATCGATACCGTTTTTGACTTAGTCGCGTAGACCTCCCACGAGTGCGAGCCACGGGCTGTCACCCCACTATTCCGGCTGCCACCACTCTACCCCCCACCCCTCCGGGTAATC
This sequence comes from Cymbomonas tetramitiformis, assembly GCA_001247695.2. Classification (NCBI taxonomy): domain Eukaryota; kingdom Viridiplantae; phylum Chlorophyta; class Pyramimonadophyceae; order Pyramimonadales; family Pyramimonadaceae; genus Cymbomonas; species Cymbomonas tetramitiformis. Next base: position 19,110 of record LGRX02029466.1, read on the forward strand.
TTGGGGATGTCCTGTGGTGCATTTGAGTACCTCGCACGCCCTTAGACCTCAAGGGAATCACTCAAGAGCGGCCCATCTGCTCACCCACCCACCACACCGAGGACCCCCTCTGGACCTCTATGACTAACCCCCGAAATTCCTGCAAAAATTTTGCAGGCTCTTCTCGCCCCCCTTAGCCCCCCGGCGTGCAAATTACCCCAAGGTACCTGCTTGACCCCTGTGCACCGAAATATGCTGGACTTCGGGTTTAGGCTTAGTTATTATGGGCTCTGACTAGCCCCTAGCCTGACCCTGCTTCCGTCTCGTGTCCGTGACATCCTAGCACTGTACTGTACAGTCATCGTTTCACTGTCTGGGTTTCCGAGAGCATAAAGCTTCGGCCAGACACAAGTTATATGATTATCAGTTTGTCTCCTAGCGAGCTTAGCCGGACAGCGTATCTGTCTTCCTCGCAGGTTATAGGCCGCACCGGCTTTCCGGTGATTCTGATGATGGCACAGCGCCTTGCTGTTGCCATGTTCGGCTAAGTAGGACGTAGGAGGGGTTGAGCGCCCACTTGGGCGGTGGTGAATTGCTCTTACGGTATGGCCTTTTGACTTGGCAGTGATGGCGGCACGCGTTGTGCTCGCCTTCGCTGCACAGGAGATCAGTTGGTGACGGGTTATTTTTATTTTACGGAAGCATCGTCGCAGCGAGAGTTAATCTGTTTCGTGCGCCGCTGGCTCCGGCGAGGTCGTTCCACACGTAACAAATTTTGGCCGCTCTCATGGTTCCGCTCACGACCTGTGAATTTTGATCGGCACAACTGAGGCTTCTACGAACTATCTGGCCGCTGTAAGCGTTCTTACACCATCTCCCTGTTTAGCTCAACCTCCTCCCCTGTCTCTTCATCATGGTTACCACAGCAAATAGATCGACGCGGTCTCGCGTCCGTAGATTAGAAACGATTTTTGATGACGTCGGTGCGCAGCACGCTGCGACTCCGCACACTCCGCAGCTGCCAGCTCCGACCACCGCAGCTGCGAGAGAGATTTTGGACAAATGTAAGCAGTTGGCTCGTGACAGTTTCGACAGGAAAGTTGCAAAAACCGTTGCCACTAAGATTCTAGGCGACAAATCGGAGCGCTTTGCGGAACAGAGGCAGACGCTGTGGACATTTTTTCACAATTGATGCATGAGCTCCGCGCGCAGTTTGTGCTCCAGTCATCGGCGTTTGCTCCCCTGTTTGACTTAACTGACATGGCAGTTGAGGCCAGGCATGAGGCAAATGAGTTGTTGCTCTCGGCTCTGACATTTCTGGCTCGCCCTGGCTCACCTGCCCGTGACTGGCTTGAGGCCTCTGGGTCCGACGTTCCTGGAGATGGCAAGCGCGCTGCCCTTGAGGTGGTGCGCATGCTCCAGGAACGTTCGGAACCCTTTGACTCTTTTGAGTTGCTGCTGGCGGTCCGCATCCCCAGCAGCAAAGATCCTGACCGTGGCATCCGCGAGTTCAATGGCCTGTTGAGGGACGTTCAGCGTTCCCACAACTTGCCAGAGGACGCGGTGAAGCGGCAGTTTCTAAAGGCTCTCGGCGATTCATGGCTGTACCGTGATTTGGCTAACTCTCTGGCTCGGGCTGACCAGCGGCAGGGCGTGTCTCTCCTGACTATTCAGGCTCGTGTGCGGGAGCAGTTCCGCCACGGCCTGAGAGTCTCTGACGCCCCTGTCTCTGCTCTGTCATTCGGCGATGGCGCGTCTGACCTGGCTGCGGCGTCGTCCAGTCTGCAGAAGCAGCTGGAGCGCATGCAACAGGACATTCGTGACCTAAAGCGGCAGAAGCGGGGAGGGCCTCCGCCTGCGGGCAAGCACCTTACCCGCTCTGCTGCCAAGCTTCATCGTGCTGGTGTTAAACCGCTTGGCACCGCTCCTCATGTCTCATTTGACAAGAAGAGTGGTGCCTTCGTGACTCACTGCCAGAATGCGGTGTGTGCCAAAAGTGGTTTGAAGCACTGGCATGCTGAATGCCCCAACGGCGGTCTTCACTCTGCCCACTATTGTAGTGCGGTTGAAGACTACGAGCCTGACTGCTTGGCTGTTCGTTTCCAGCGTTTCTATGACGCGGGAGATGAGCACGCCTTCGAGTCGCTCTGCACGATGGAGGGTCGCCCAGAGGTGTGCGAGCTGTCGGCGCATTCTTTTGTGACGGCTGAGCCCACGTCTCTGCGGCACTTTCAGGATGCGGCGGCTTCCGCTCGGGATGCGGCGGCTGACGATGACGGCGTGGCTCACTTTCCTCTAGCCACATTCCACTCGGGTGCACGGGGTTCGATTCCGCCACCGCCTGCGGTTCGGGATCCCTCTGCACTCGTGGCTGGTGGTGTGCCTACGGCTCATGACCCGCCAGTGGCTGTGTCTGGCTCTCTCGGCTTGGCTGGTTCTGTCCCATCGCTCCGGCTTGGCGACTCTGCACCGGCTCCGCTGTTTGCTGGCATGACGATTGAGACTTCTGACATTGGCTCTGAGGTCTCTGACAACGACCAAGGCTCTGACAATGACTCTGACGGCGGGCAGCAAGTGGCTTTTGACTCCTTCGGCACTCTTGAGCATGACTCTGACAGGGGGGCATCGCCACTAGCAGCTCCGATGTACCGTCCGCGGGCGCCGCCGAGTTTTCTCCGGTGTGCATTGATGTCCTCGATGCTCTGCTGTTCTCTACTGGCCAGTGCTACGGCGTCTCTGGTTGCCGTGGGCGGTGGTGACAGGGGCCTGGTTGAGCCCGGAGTCACCGTCCGTCGGTCTACTGGAGGTATCTTTGCTTCGGATCCGCCACTTGGCTCTCTGGACATCCGTGATTGGCCGCCTGACGATCGAGTTCTTTCATCTCTTTCTTCAATGTTCAAACCGCCATGGGAATCTGCTTGTATGAGTTCTTCAGTTGATTTACTTTCTGCTGTGGAACCGCCTTGCCCACTTGGGCCTGGTGGTGCTCAATTTCAAAAGGACGGTCTGCAATTCACTTCGGGATTACACTGTATTTACATCCCGACCGCTGAACTCAGCTCTGCTGACCAGCTTCGAAGTGGCTGAGTTTCTAGTCAATCGTCCTGGCAGCTTGATTAGCTTTAGCCCAGTAGTGGGATGACCGGGTCAAGACCCCGGCACCCAGCTAAAGTGATCGGTTTCCACCGAGTTGCACGTAGGTGTTTGTTTATTATCACGTGGCTGTATACCCTGTACCTGCCTTGCTAGGTAGTCACACCCACGGGTGGTGTGCTGGACTTCGGGTTTAGGCTTAGTTATTATGGGCTCTGACTAGCCCCTAGCCTGACCCTGCTTCCGTCTCGTGTCCGTGACATCCTAGCACTGTACTGTACAGTAGTACAGTACAGTAGTACAGTCATCGTTTCACTGTCTGGGTTTCCGAGAGCATAAAGCTTCGGCCAGACACAAGTTATATGATTATCAGTTTGTCTCCTAGCGAGCTTAGCCGGACAGCGTATCTGTCTTCCTCGCAAAATATGGCCATTGGGCCTACGCTACATCTCGCACAATGCAGCTGAATCACTACCCCTGGGCTTCCCTCCAGAATTGGAGGGCAAACCGTCATAGAGTTATATAATCGTGTATAAGTAAAAAGACACGCGAAATTCCAGCGTCAGTAGCATTACCCAATCCGAAATGCCAGAAATTTTTTGGGAAATATTCCTTTTTGAAAAACCCGCGATTCCTTAGTGGAAAAAAAGGTCCTTCGTACAATATGGGAATAACCGGAATATTCGACAAGATCCCGAAAGGCATGGAGAGGGGGGAGTTGTTTACAAGCTCCCGTTGTGTGCAAGTGCGTTAGATGCTTCAGCGTTGAATTTAGGCGTATCCTACGGCCCGTATCCGTACGGAGGATACGCGCGTATTTGGGATTGCCGTATCATACGTATGCCGTATACGGCCACTAAGTTCCAGAGTAGCTTTGTAGTGCTAGCCTTTCATTTCACTCATCAGTCATCACTGCTGAACTGCACTGTTTGTATCAGATTCTTTGTATAAATACAAAATATAAACGAATGATGAGATGATCGAACGATCAGATTCAGATGGCCTGCAGGTGAACAGGCCTCGCGGAGATCTCAAAATTGAGATCGACCAAGCCTAGTATTTTACAGGTTTTAACGTTTTAACACCTTGCGTCAGATGTTCTCGAGGGGATCGGCACTCATCGAAAGGGCCCATCGCCAATATTAAATAAAACTGGGGAAGTCCCGATTCCCGGAAGCTTTCGTTTATGACTTCCACAACGTTCTACAACGCTAATCGAAAGATAAAATAATGTTTTGATAGTGGTTTCGGGAACGTTGTGAATTTTTATGGGACACGTGCTATTTAGCATCCTTAAACTGTGCGGTGGACACGACGGTGCTTTGTAGGATGTTGCCGATGTAAGGCACACGTTTCCTGGTGGCTGCATAAAATCACATTTTAGTGTGAAGAATAAACTAGCGCTGAAATGGCGGGAACTTTCTTAGCCGGGACTGAGGCGTATGCGCTGACGCCTTCAGAAGGCTGGAAACTTGGAAAAGTCGAAAAGGCGCGACATCCCGTCTCGGAACACAAACATTTCCAATTCGTGTAAAAGGCGGACCTTTTCCGAGTCCTCACTTTTTCGTTGAAAATTTCTAAAGCAGATTCTAATTTCTGAGCAAAGGGGCTGTTGGCGAATATCTCATTTCGACTTTTGGATTCAGTTCTTTACTTTGCGTAGGGTTCTTGTGTAAGCTCTTTGACACTCTCGAATATCTGCTTTGCCTGCAGTGCGAGGGTTCAACTTACACCTTCAAACTTGAGGATGGGAAATCTATCCAAATCACTAAGGACAAACTAGCCGTCCCGTCGCAAGCGGTCAGCCTCACCGCTCCGCCTTAACCCTCGACTCTGTGTTTGCCCCTGACTGCTGTCCAGACGTCCGCTGTTCGGGGAGTACTCGAAAAACTTGAATGATGCACATTCGTTCGAAAAGAATCTTCGGTTGCCACACATTAAAATTGTCCTGATGGTGTTACAACAGATACGAGCAGAGCTTTCTTCAGGCCATGTCGTCGTCCGCTTGCTTGTTCCAAACAGGGTCGGCCAACTGTCTGTTTCGATGAATATTGCATTACGGAAAGCCCGTGTGCGATTTTTGCGCTCCTTTTTCTTTAGTTTTTCAGACGCAGAAGGCGGGGCCCCTAAGAGGAGCCGCCCCTGCTTTCGCTGCACCGTTGGGCCTGATGAGAACGGGTTGTCGGTGACTGAGCGCGAAGTCAGGTCCACCCTGCCTCTCTGGGGTTTCCTTGCGTCAAGGCGCATTTCGATAAAACTTCACCTTCTCGCGCTTTTCAGAATTCAAGCTGTAGTGAATCAGATTTTTGTCACTCCGCGCAATGGCCGCCCTTGGCAGCCTTCGCGCGACAGCCACGAGCGGACTTGGCAACGCCCTCTACGATGATTGCTTTCTTCCCGTCGCAAGCGTATGTTACACGGAGACTTACGTGGTATTCATAACAGCGTGCGTTATATAACGTGTGTATTTCGTTCTCGCCACAGGCTCGGAACGGGATCCCAGATATGATGGCCTTGGACATCCTCAACGAGCCCGCCATTCAAGAGAACATCAGTTGTCGGTACCGGAAAAAGTCAATATACACCTTTGTGGGGCCCATTCTGATATCCGTGAATCCCTACGAGTCGCTTGATATCTACGGAGAGAAAGCTGTAAAAAAATGTGCTCAGAACGTAGATCCGAAGGAAGCCAGGAACACCCCACATCTGTACCAAATCGCGGAAGCCGCGTACAAGAACGTGCTGGATTTCAAGCAAAACCAGGCCGTCTTGATCAGTGGCGAGAGCGGCGCCGGAAAGACGGAGGCCACGAAAGTCGTGCTGCACTACTTGACGCAGCGGGCTCAACAAGTGGCAGTGCGCGCCTCCCCCTCCCGCTTCTTCTCCGCCCCATGCCCGCAAGATCTTATTTTGTCTACCAACATCCTATTAACAACCTATAGCCCAGAGCACGTCCGTATTCGGACCACGGCTTAAGCTTGCCACCTTTGTGAGGCAGGGATTCAGAATCATCTACAGTCCGGGCCTCCGCTCTCCTTGCGGAGTCTGCTCCCCACGAGGGGGCCCTACAGGCAGAGCAGGGGTGCTCGCCGGGACTCCACCGGGGCTCCACCGGCGGATGCTCGCCGCGCCTTGCTGTGTAGAGTGGTCGCACTGACGTGGCGCTGCACCAGGGCAAGGAAGCGGGCACCAACGCTGAAACCAAAGGCGGAGGAGCTATCCAGCAACGTATTCTGGATGCTAACCCGGTGCTCGAGGCGTTCGGAAATGCGAAGACGGTGAGGAACAACAATTCCAGCCGCTTCGGCAAGCTCTTCGAGGTGCGTTCCCCTCCTCAGCTTGTAGTTGCTGTGCACGTGCCTTTCGGCTCGAACACACACCAGACCCGTGCCTCCCCCCACCTCGCTCCTGAGCTCTGACACGCCAGACCCGTGCCTCCCCCTCGCTCCTCAGCTTGTACTTGCTGTGCACGTGCCTTTCAGCTCAAACACAAGACCCCGTGCCTCCACCCACCCTCACTCCACAGCTCTCACACACCGGACCCGTGCCTCCCCCCACCTCGCTCCTCAGCTCTGACACACCGCGTGCTCCCGTTACCTTTGTACTCTTAAGCACGTGCCGCTCCCTTCTTCTTGCCCTGAGCTGGAACAAACTTGCTGTATATACAATCAGTGAGAGTGAGGTCAGTCAGTAAGTGCGAGGTCAGTCAGTGAGTGCGAGGTCAGTCAGTGAGTGCGAGGTCAGTCAGTGAGTGCGAGGTCAGTCAGCGTAAGTGCGAGGTCAGTCAGTAAGTGCCCGAGGTCAGTCAGTGAGTGCGAGGTCTATTCAGTGAGTGCGAGGTCAGTCAGTAAGTGAGGGTCAGTCAGTGAGTGCGGGTCAGTCGTGAGTGCGAGGTCAGTCGTGAGTGCGAGGTCAGTCAGTAGAGTGCGAGGTCAGTCAGTGAGTGCGAGTCAGTCAGTGGAGTGCGAGGTCAGTCAGTGAGTCTCTCACGAGGTCAGTCAGTGGTGCGAGGTCAGTCAGTGAGTGCGAGGTCAGTCAGTGAGTGCGAGGTCAGTCAGTGTGTGCGAGGGTCAGTCAGTGAGCGCGAGGTCCAGTCAGTAAGTGCGAGGTCAGTCAGTAAGTGTTGCCGAGGAGTCATTCAGTGAGTCGCGAGGTCAGTCGGTGAGTGCGAGGTCAGTCAGTAGTGGGGTCAGTCCGTGAGTGAGGTCAGTCAGGTCAGATGCGAGGTCAGTCAGTGAGTGCGAGGTCAGTCAGTGAGTGCGAGGTCAGTCAGTGAGTGCGAGGTCAGTCAGTAAGTCACGAGATCATCAGTGAGTGCGAGGTCAGTCGGTGAGTGCGAGGTCAGTCCCGGTAAGTGCGAGGTCAGTCAGTGAGTGTGAGGTCAGTCCAGTGAGTGCGAGGTCAGTCCAGTAAGTGCCAGGTCAGTCAGTGAGTGTGAGGTCAGTCAGGCTGAGTGCGAGGTCAGTCAGTGAGTGCGAGGTCGGTCAGTGAGTGCAAGGTCAGTCGGTGAGTGCGAGGTCAGTCAGTGAGTGCGAGGTCAGTCAGTAAGTGCGAGGTCAGTCACATTTGGTTTTCCAGGTATCTTGCGTAAGGTGTTTTTTTGTGAGCTCTTGCTTCCTTTGGCTCTATCCTCTCTTGTCTGCCGGGCCCTCCGAGTGCGCTGGCCTTTGCGGCGCGGGTGGCCTGCTGGAAGGGCGGTCTTGTGCGGCCCTCGTCGCAGGAGTGGCGCGCCGCTCCCCGACTGGGACGGTCCGCATCCCCAAAAGCGCAGGACCCACACACTTTGGATCGAAGGGTGCCCACCCGGAGACATGGCGCGATGGGGTGATTCACCAGGTGCAATACGACGGCAAGGGTAACATAGTGGGGGCCACCCTGACGAAGTACCTCCTGGAGAAGGTGCGCGTGGTGGTGCAGGCCCCCAACGAGCGCAACTACCACATCTTCTACCAGGTGCCTCCACCGCTGCACCGTCCTCCCCATTGTGTGCTGCTGACACTGCTGCCGGCGCCGGCGGTTCCCTCGGCCATGCTCCCGTGCGGCCCGTCTGCGTCACTGCGCGTGTTTTTGCAGCGCCTCGGGCGTGCAGGCGACGCGAGGATAAAGGAACGAGGTGGTCAAGGGGAGCGCAGCTTGCTGCACTAAGATGAGCCCTAGGAGGTGGTCCGTTGTTAGACCCCGCGGTGTGCTACCCTCGTGGTGTTAGGGTTCCTCTTCTGCGGTATGCTGGCCAGGGTTGGAGAAGTGCATCTACAGGCTGTCTCGGTGCCACATGGCGCCGGATCACCTTCAAGGATCTGCGCCAGGATCGCCATACGGCGCAATTCGTGTGTAATGAACACTGCTTTGTACGACATGACAGTTGCTCGGCAGATCTTCATTTTGCATCATATTTATTCATCACGATCGCGAATGACATGCTGATTTACGCATAACTCGATATATACGTGGCAGAGCATATGTTGCTTAGGGATGTCGTACATTTCCCATGTGTATGTATGGATATATAGAAAACCCTCCCGATAGCCCGATGCACCTTCTTAAAAAAAGTACTCCAGCACCCCACATTCATATTTCTAATAATAGCATGCCGTTGAACTAACTAAATAAGGATTCACTGTCATACTGTAATCTTGCGGTTGTCTGTACTGTTTATTTCTTTCAGTGCGATATATGCCGTAGACATTAATGATGCTGACGAGTTTACATATATATTGATGACTCCGAGAATAAAATAAATCGTATATGGAGACAAAACGGTGTACGCCACAGAACGGGTGAATGGGAGCCCTTGTGCCAGGCTCCCACGCACCGCCACTTGTCAACGATAGGTGGCAGGTCCCTGCTGCCACCTCCTTCCACGGCTGTCGCCTATGCGATACTCGGAGAGGCCCACATTCCTGCAAGCTGGTGTGCGGCCCGCGGGAGCCACAATTTCCGGGAGCGAGGGAAGGACCAGTGGACCCCGTTGGATGCTGGGAGAGGTTCAGGTGCAGGGCTGTAGGGCCCCAAGGAACCAGGAACGAGGCCAGGTTGTGCGATTCGAATGGCGTGGCGAACAAGGTCTGGGTCACTGGGAACGATTCAACGGACAAGGTTGCTTTGGGCCAGGAAGGAGCTCACCGTGCGGAGCTCCTGCTCCTCCCCACGAACCTCTGTGTCCACTCGGAGGCCCTGCGCGAGGAGCTGACGGCGAGGAGGGCGGAGCGAGGGTGGGCGCGTCGACAGTTGTGCGCTGGTGTGTCGGCCGAGGAGAAAGCCGCTTTTGGGCTCCAAGACGTCAGCTGCTACCACTACGCGAGCCAGAACCAGTAAGAGCCCATCAACCCACGGATGCCCCTCTGTAGCTGTACTCTAGACCGGACACCCCCGCCCACTACGGCTGCTTGTCCGAGGCTCTTACGAGACGGGCGGAGCAGGCCTGGTGTGTCTGAAGCCCTTGCGGATGGTTTAGGAGACCTCCCGCCCGGCCTAGGGGTAAGGACTCGTCGAGTGGCTGAAACTATCAATGAAAATCTATCATCAATATGAATTCAAAAGACGCGATTGCTCCTCTGACCGTTCCCCCGTGCTCATGTCTCACCGACTGGCGCATGCCCTTCGGGTTAGCGGTACTCCCTTGCTCCCCCAACCCCGACCACTCCAGATCTATTTGCAGGGCTGTGGTGTTTTGCGCGTGGCCGTCAAGCAGGCCCCTCGTGGCTGCACCTACTGTTGGAGCCATCCGAGCCTGGGCGCCACCAAAACGACTTCGCAAGGCGCCTGGCTCCAGGACCACCGTCGGGGCTGACCATGGGTGCGGTCCCAATGCGCGGCGTGGGCAGGTGCCTGACGCTTCAAGGCGTGGATGACGCGGCGGAGTTCGCGATTGTTCGGCAAGGCTTGGACGTGCTCGGGGTGTCCGACGCGGAGAAGACGAGCATGTTCTCTGTGGTGAGTGGCCCCTGTTGGCGCCGGCTGACTGTTTGGTCCGCACCGCGTGTCAATGGTGTGTCCCTTGACCCGTTGTGACTCTGATCTGCATTGGGCATGGTTGGCCGAGGCAGGTGGCGGCTATCCTGCACCTCGGCAACCTCTGCTTCATGACAAACGAGTCCACGGGCGAGTGCTACGTGGACCCCCGTAGCCAGGGCTACTTGGTCTGGGTGAGGCGCCTCCCTCTCTCAGGGCGCGGGGTGAGAGGCAAACCTCTCCTCGCTTCGTGCCACTTGCCTGTCGCTTTTCTTCTTGGCACCCTAGCTCAAGCCCTGCCACTCCCCCTGCTCAGATCTCTTCACGCCCCTGCCCACACCTCTCTGCATGATCTAAACTTCATCTACCCGACCCGCGCCCGGCTTGCTTCGAAGCTCACCCATTTTTCGTCCCTGGCCGCGTTCACAGCGTGAAAAGCTGCACTTTGGCCTCCGGAGCTTCCTGGCCCCGGGGCCGGTAAATGCCACGTCGGCGCAGCATCCTCATGGAGTGGGTGACTCACGGAGTGCCACATGGAGGGGCTGAGGGAATGCCTTGCGGACGCGTGCGCCTTTGCAGGCGGCGAGGCTGTTGCAGGTGGAGGACAACTTGCTAGAGATGTGTCTGTGCTTCCGCACCATGTGCTCCGGTCGCGCGAAGGCATCCGTTTACCGCATCCCTCTAGACGTGAGTGCCGTTGCCACGTGGCCCACAGAGCGCAGGGGACGCGTCACGCGCACCTGGAGATCCATCAGCAGAATCGGCGCTGCGCAGCTTTTAAGTGACGATGTCGCTGGCATTTCCTCTCAGATGGTCGGCCAGCCAATCACAAAGCCTTTACGCACGTTCCCGCTGCGCCCATGGGTGCTTGCGCCTGCGCCCTCGTGAAGGCATGCGCTGAACCCCACAGGTCGCATTGCGCCCGCTTTAGAGCCCGCTGGCTGCCGAGGGCCTGCCGCGGGAGTGCCCCCCCTGCCGGGCCAGGAAGGCAGGAGGCCGCTGGGGCCGCGCGCAGCTCCTGTCGCCCCTCAAAGCCCCGAGGTGAGGGCGCGGCTGATTGCGGCAGAGTGAGATTGAGGGCGCGATTGATTGCGGCAGATTGAGATTGAGGGCGCGGCTGATTGCGGCAGATTGAGATTGAGGGCGCGGCTGATTGCGGCAGAGTGAGATTGAGGGCGCGGCTGATTGCGGCAGAGTGAGATTGAGGGCGCGGCTGATTGCGGCAGAGTGAGATTGAGGGCGGCTGATTGCGGCAGAGTGAGATTGAGGGCGCGGTTGATTGCGGCAGAGTGAGATTGAGGGCGCGGTTGATTGCGGCAGATTGAGATTGTGGGCGCGATTGATTGCGGCAGATTGAGATTGAGGGCGTGGCTGATTGCGGCAGATTGAGAAATGCCTGGATTCCCGAGATGCCCTCGCCAAGCACCTCTACAGCTTGCTTTTCGACTGGCTGGTGCGCCGCATCAACGCATCCATCAACAACAAGGCAGAGACGGTCTGTACCATTGGAGTTCTCGATATATTCGGATTCGAGGTGTTCCCCAGCCTCGCGCCGCCCTCGCGCCGCCCTCGCGCCGCCCAGCTGTAGACCTGATCCTCGGGTGCACGCCGGGCGTGGAGCGGGAAGTGTGTACAAAGGTGTGGTGGGCGGAGGAGATGCAGCATGATGGAGGGATGGAAACTGGCAAGCTGCTGCAGGGGCGCAGGGTTCGGGGGTGCCAGGAGTCGCAATTGGCTGCAGGGGCACTGGGCAGCAGGGAGGGCGAGAGCGCAGGGGCGCGAACGGGTGCAGGGCAGGACGGAGGACGAAAGGTGCATGGTGGATGGGGGTGTGAGGAGGTGGCGCAGGGGATGGCTGCGGCGATGTTGTCGGTACTTGGGCATGAGGACGTGGCGCAAAATGTGAGCGCGCGGGAGTCGGGGCCCGGGGCAGGTGTTCCAAAACAACTCCTTCGAACAGCTCTGTATTAACTACGCCAATGAGAAACTCCACCAACAATTCGTGCACTTCTACTTCAAGTGAGTAAACCTCCAAGCACTCCGAGTGGTTCCCACATGGCGTGAGCCGGAACTCGAAGCACGGCCTGCTGTCTCGACCAATGGCGTACCACCTCATGCGACAGGTCACTCTGCCGTTGCTCGCATCCAGCCTGATAGAAGGGTGCCGGTTTGGACCACCATCTGCAGAAGCGAGCAGCAGCTCTACCAGGACGAGGGCATTGGCGTGAGCTCCATCACCTTCACTGACAACGCGCCCTGCCTCAAGCTGATGGAGCAAAAGCCCGTTGGGATCTTCAGCCTGCTGAACGAGCAGTGCCAGGTGGCCACGAGACCAGCCCCTGCGGCGTGGAATGGGCGGCCCTGCATGCGCTCCAAGCAACCCTCCCCTCCACTGCATTCTCGAGGCTGATCGACCATGCGGCACAGCTTAGAACCACGCCGCGTGCGCTGAGAGATGCGCTGGGAGCGATGTTCCTGCCGTTGGATCAAGCTCCCTGAGCATGGCTGCGCGGCGTGCACTGAGAAGGCCATCGCAATGAGCCGAGCAGTGGTTGGTGCTGTCTCGGGGAGTATTCTGGCCCCCACGCCCTGCTGGAGCCCTCATGCTGCCCTGCGGCAACCCGGCATGAGGTGCCCGTGGAGGTGGGGGGCACACGGGCCAGATGGGGAGGGGCAGCGACGAAACGGTACTGGAGACGTACTTCAAGTCCTTGGAGAGTTTCAAGGACTTTAAGAAACCACGCCTAACGCCCCAGAGCTTCATCATTTGCCATTATGCCGGTGAGACCCGGTGGAATGTGGCGCCATGCCGCCGATGCCGGCGAGACGGTGAGACCGAGTGGATGTGAACGAGCCATGCGCGGCAGGGGAGCAGGCACCACGGCATCGCGGGAATGTCGGGGGCGTGGCTGATGCGGCCCTCATGCGTGGCAGGGGAGCAGGGACCACGGCATCGCGGGAATGTCGGGGGCGTGGCTGATGCGGCCCTCATGCGTGGCAGGGGAGCAGGCACCACGGCAAAAACCCTAAATACGGCAAAAAAACCCTAAAATATCTGCGGCCTTCATGTACGCTATCTGTATTGCGGCCCGCGACGCGCTGAAGCCAATACGGGCAGCGGAGAGGAGGGAGGCCGCGGATGTGCCTTCGGCACGAGGGCACTGAACGCGTCATCTTTGGTCCATTGGAGGTGCGGCGTGCAGGTGACGTGACTTATGAGATTGACGGCTTCATGGAGAAGAACAAGGACAGCCTGCACATGGACCTGTCCACGCTGATTTCCGGCTCGCAAAGCGACTTTGTGTCTGAGCTTATTTACGATGAGAGCAAGCCGCAGAATCGCGGGCCGCGGTCGCGCTCTATCTCGCAGGCCCCCAAGAACGTCGGCCAGAACGCGAAGAAGCAGAAGACCGTCACCCTCGGCCAGCAGTTCCAGACCCAGGCGCGTCTCTAGCTGGCCCAGGCGCAGTCGCCTCGCTCACCCCAGCCCAAGGAGGGTGTGCATCACTGTGCGGTGTGCCTCCTGTGATGCCAGTATTCGTGTCATCCCAGCGGCCGGAGCTCGGTCCAGGTAGTCAGCCGGCAGGAGCGCAATGCGCGGTGGTGGTGGTGGTGACGTGCGGCGCAGGTCGAGGAGCTGATGAAGGTGCTGAACACATGCGCGCTGCACTACGTCCGCTGCATCAAGCCCAACGAGGAGAAGAAGTCTGGGGTGACGAGCAACACGATGGTGCTGCAGCAGCTGCGCTACTCCGGCATTCTCGACAGCATCCGCATTCGCCGGGCGGGCTTCGCCATGAACTTCCTGTACAAGTGAGCCCCCGGATAGCTGCCGCCGCCCGTTGCCTTGCCTCGGCAGTGCTACAGCCCTCGAGGCCCTGTAGCACTGCCCTCTGCCTTCCGAGGCGCAGAGCCCACTGCGAGCCGGGCCCGATGCACGAGCAGCAGGCACTCTCCCCTCCAGCATGAAATGGATATTAGCACTTCGTTTGATTTATTTTACCGTTCCAAGTTTTCACATCTCAACCAGCGATGGACTCTCCGACCTGCAGTGGTCGACCAGCGATCATACTGACGAGATGTTCGGGTGACAAGTTCAGGTCATCAGTCCTGAGAGTCGATTTGTTCCTGATAAGGAGTGGGTGGCAGCTCAGACCCGGGCGAGGTTGTGCTAATTGCGCGGGAGGCGAGCTACTGGCAGAGTGAATACCGTGGAGTCAGAGATTGTGAGGTTCCAAATAGCTGGCAAGGGCAGACGTGATTGCGACATGTGATGTTGAATCTAGCATCATACGGGGAAGGTCCAGATGGGGCGTGTGCCGTGAATGTTTCCACGGTGGCACGGCTGATGTCTGCGCAGCGGCATCGATGCTGAGCGAACCTCAATGCTCCGCTTTACGCGAGATATTGGCCGCTTGCATTCGGCTGGAGCACGGTGGCGGTCTCTTGTTGGATGTGGGAGCGCCGAGGGTCTAATCAGGGGTTCGTTGGGGTTTGAGGGGCGCTGCAGAAACATCCTGTTCCCGATGAGGTCACACAAGGTCAGATTGCTCCAGCGCCCTCTCTCGCGCCCTGTCTGTCCGCGGAGTGCCCTGCCTGAGGGCCCTCGCTGCGCCCAAGCCGCTAAGTGCCGCGTTCTCACTGGCCCATGAAGGGTGGGGATGCTGCAGGTGGTCCGAGCGAATCAAGGCTTAGATGATAAAGTGCTCACCGGGTGCGTTGGCCCCCTGGCGTTCGCAGGGGCACGTCGCTTGCCACGGTGTGATGATTCCGCGCCGGCGGCCTTCTGAAGCCTTCGATTGGGTTCTTTCCTTCGGGCACATCGATGCGCAGCGGTTTGTCACGACGGCGGCAATTGTTGGCATTGATGGGGGAAGCGGGAGGGAAGAAGGCTTCGCCAGACATTGCACGGATTCCCCGGAATAGGGACCGGGAGCCCGGATTGGTGCATGAGGGGAATGGTAGGGGTAGCCTTTCACATTGATGAAGGGGGGCGTGAGATTTTGGGGGAAGGGATCAATGCGTGGGGGGAGGCGGGGGGGCGCCTACGTGGACAAAGGGGATAGCAAGGGCCACTCCGCTCTCAGTGTATTTTTTGGACTTCCGAGTATGTTCCGGAGGGGCTGCTCCACAGGCTGCTGTTTAAGGCGCTGGGAATCGAGGAAAAGTATTTTGCGCTTGGGAAGACGCGCATCTTCTTCAAGAACCAGGCACGGGCACCCTATGACGCCGTCCCATTTTGCCCCCTGCAGATGCGGCTTTGGGCTGGAAGCTTGATAGCAACCACTTCAGCCAGTCTTGCGATATGCTGAATGTAAAGCTTGCAGCAGCGCGTGGGCAGGAGCTGAGAGCTGAGAGCGTCCGCCTTTTTCCGCCATGCGGTACCAGACATTGTCCTCAACCCTTGCGCGGGCACATCCATGCACTCCGACGCTGTCTCTGACACCACGCCTTTGTGTCATTTTGTGGGTGCCAACATTATGTGGCCCCTCCACATCATTGCATGCTCCCCCTCCTCTCCCCGTCATCAGGTGAGCATCCATGTCATCGGGTGGTCCCTCCACGTCATCAGGTTCCGCCTCTGTTACTGGGCGGCACTTGTAAGGGAATATGGTTGTACTCTCCACATAATAGGGAGGTAATAATATAGTGGTAAAGACACATTGCTCTCATGTTTCAGATTTCTTCGCTTTATACGCAACGCCGCGCACTTACGGTCAAAGGGCGGTGAGGGAGTGCAGGATCCGTATATGAAATTTAAGAACGCGGAGGCGAAATTGCTTTACGACTTTGCAGTGTCAATACAGGTGCATTCCCGCTCTAACTCTCTCCAGGGGCGATTGAAGCTTAAAGACTGAGGCAGTGGGAAGGCCGTCGATCTTGGCAGTTTCCTAAAGCAAGCTACGGAGGCTTGATAGGCTGTTGCGCGAAAACCCTAAAACAAGCAAGGGCGGTTGGGTGGGCAGTTCCTTGAAAACCCCAAGGAAAGCTAGGGCTCTGTAGGCTGCCGCGTGAAAACCCTAAATCAAGCTGAGGCTGCAGCGTAAATGGGTAAGCGAAATCCCCTAAAGCAAGCAAAGGCGGTTGTGTAAGCTGTTACGCGAAACCCTAAAGCATGCTAGGGCGGTAGGGTGAGCTGTCGCGGATTCCCTTAAGCATGCTAGGGCGGTTGGGTGGGCTGTTACGCGAAAACCCTAAAATATGCTAGAGCGTTTGGGTGGCTTGTGTTCGCCATTTGCAACTCGCTCGGGTTTTTTGCATTCTATGCGCATTTGTGAGCACTGGCCGCTGCTCCGCTAGGCTTCCTGTTGCCAATGCTGACTAGGGGGAAAGCACCAGTATTGGATTGGTGAAGCAGGTAGAGCGTGGAGGCGCGGTCGCTGAGCGGGCGACGCAATGCGATGGGTGGAATGTTGGGATCGGGGGACTGGCTACAGAGCTGGTGGAGAATGGCTAAAACGCGAAAACAGTTTCTTCACGACAAGAAACTCCTGACAAGGTAAAGCCCTGACAAGGTGGCGTCAAAATGCCGCCTCCTGCCGCCGCTCAGCGCCCGCATCTGACCTCTACTTCACGCTATACTCCACTTTCTTGAGTTGGACGTTTACGTTCCTTGTTTCGATAGGGTGTGGCTGGGGTTGTAGGAGGGCAATGCATGGGTTTCGACTCGTAGAGTCGACACATCTGCAGCAACTTGACCGTTGATGAATGCGCCGTGGGTGCTCAGATTGCAACTCGGCCGTTGATGAGTGCTCCGTGGGTGCTCAGATTGCAACTTGGCCGTTGATGAGTGCTTGCAACTTGTTGGGTGGGTGCTCAGATTGCAACTTGACCGTTGATGAGTGCTCCGTGGGTGCTCAGATTGCAACTTGACCGATTGATGAGTGCTCCGTGGGTGCTCAGATTGCAAGCGCAGTGGAGATGCCACCGAGCGAAATGTGAATTTAAGCAGTACATGACCGCCGTGAGAGTGGTGCAGAAGATGGTCAGGCGTTCGATATTATCTAAGTCAGCAATCAAGAGAGCGGTGCCGCCTGCCCCCCTCCCCGCCCCTGATGGAATGCGTGGAATCGGTCAAGCCGACCTCTGGCAAGCACGCTCATGATAGGGCATCCACTCCAGGACCTCGGCGGTGCGCACCCGGAATGTCATCACTGTTCGGCACGTTACTCTGCAGCCATCGATGTACAGATGTATGGCCAGGAGTGGTGCCGGGAGCCGCGTTGCCGTGCGCTGCAGAGGCAAGCCTCCGCCGCATGCAGCAAGTGGGTGGGGCTACGTTCACGGCGGTGCCACGCATCCATCATCTGACTTGAGTTGCTGCGGCTTTTTTTGCATTTCTGGCCCGAGGGCTGGTGGGTCGCCAAGTGGTGGCGCCGGTGCCAAGTGATCCTGCCCCTCTGCCGATGTTGCATCCCTCGTCACGCGAACCTCGGAGGGCGCCCCTGCTCATACCTTCCCATGACCGCGGCTTCCACCTCTTGGGCACACGTGACAGAAAGAAGACGCAGCCAAGCTGAAAGAAAGTGTCGAGTTTGATGCGGCCACCGAACCAGACCCGGTGCGTATTGCTGCCTCTGTCCGTGCCCGTGCTAAACAGGCGGCAGCTCGTGCGGAGCACACATACGTGGATGTACACCCCGGCGCCCTTTCGACGCGCGCGTACCTATAGGGCGTGTGACGTGTGTCATCCTCCGGGGACTCGCACTGGGAGCCATCGCCTCTACGAGTTACTGTACGGGCCGCCGTGGCAGCCGCCCATTCTGTGAGAGTGGCTTGTGTCGCATCACCTGTCTTCGCGGTGAATAGTGGTTGGGGTCGCCTAAGTTGAGGCCTCGTAGCGCACTGCATGTGGCATAGTATGTCAGAGCAAGTCAGCCATTTCTCCCGCCTGAAGGGTCAACCTCTCGGGTGTGACATCGTAGGGTGTGACACGGTGATCACGACAGCATTGTGGTAAGTCGGCGTGCATGGCGCGGGCTGACACAACGCTGACAAGCTGACCAGAATCTGAGGACCTTGCGAGCGTGTGAGCTTGCTCCATGGATAGAGATCACGGCTGCCTGGCTCTAGCTGACCCCGCGAGGAGGAGGGGGCGGGGCTGCAGGAGCCGGCGCCGGAGGCCACGCCAGAGCCAGTAACCAAATCCCCATCGAATCGGCCGCCTCCTCCAGACGGCTAGTGCGCCCCGGGGGCAACGCTCTCGGTGGAGCGTGTTGCAAGTCCTCTGCATGGCTCCCCCACCCCTGCCCAGCCGCCCCTCCCAGGGCTTGATCAGTGCTCCGCGAATTCCGAGGTGTTAGCCGGAGCCGCATGAAGGGCGGCGAGATGAGGCGCGCCGTCGACGGCGGCGTTGCAAGCTCTGCGTTGGTATGCCAGAGTCACCGCTGGCAGGGAGAGTCACCAAGGCCGGCTGGGAGTGCTGCGCAGCGCACATCTTGCTGCGATGTTATCATCCATCCGCCGGCCATAACCATAGCCTACATCGTACCCACCCCATCGGCCGCACCGAGGGTGGGGGGACGCTCACTGAGCCGCTCAAGAGGGTGGTTCTGGTACATTGAAATCGACCGAACTTTGCATACTCGTTCGAAGGTGGACCAAGAACAAATTATCTCCCGGTACAAAATCCATTCAGAAATTAGGAACTTGCACGCGGAGTGAGTGAGAGGGGGTTAAAAGGCGTTGACGAGTCCCCGAAATCGACGCACATACCTAGCAGGGTGCCAGCATGCGCGGGCTCAGCATGTCTACCAGATCGCATGTGCATACTGAACACGTTATTGGCACTTGAGCCGCGGCCTGGAGACGGGGGTAGGGGATGAGTGGGGGTGCTCAGCTTGAAGCTAGGCTATGCATATAAGAAGGGCGGATCGCAGTGCGCCC
Organism: Cymbomonas tetramitiformis; assembly: GCA_001247695.2. Taxonomy (NCBI): domain Eukaryota; kingdom Viridiplantae; phylum Chlorophyta; class Pyramimonadophyceae; order Pyramimonadales; family Pyramimonadaceae; genus Cymbomonas; species Cymbomonas tetramitiformis. Next base: position 38,019 of record LGRX02029466.1, read on the forward strand.
CACGCCCCCCCTTGCATCCATGCACCGCCTGGGGCTGCTGTCTTGCATGCCATTGTGACGCTCTTAGATCCGAGTGACGCTCTTACATCCGAGTGACGCTCTTACATCCGAGTGACGCTCTTACATCCGAGTGATGCTCTCAACTTACCTGTGTTTAAATGAGACATGCTCAGCTCCCTGCCATGCCTGCTGCTCTTGCTCACGGATCCACCAGCGTGGAGTGGGCGAGGGCTGCCTGACCCGACCCATCTGCCCATGGCGGGCCTCAGGAGGGGCGTCGCTGTTATGAGCAAGGGGTGCGTTTGGGACATCAGGGGCAAAGGGTTCATTGGAATATCGAGGACGGACTGGAACAAGAGATGGTTCAAGTTCGACGAGTTCGGTATGATTAGGTATTTTGTTAAGGAGGGCGACATGGACGAGAAGGGTCGCCTGGATGTGGGCAAGCAGAAGGGTAAGCCGGAGGCTGAGAAGGTTACTCTGGAGGTCTGCCAGCACTTGTCCAAGAAGCTCGGCCACCTCAAGTTCTGCATGGTGCGCCCCGAGGCCGCCACGTATACAGACTCAGTCTCGATCCATGAAGCCGGACTGCCTCAAGCTCCGCTTGCAGCTGTGCCCTGAGACTGCCGGCCCAGCCCAGACTGGTGACGCAGCAAGCCGCTTGCAGCTGTGCCCTGAGACTGCTGGCCCAGCCCAGACTGGTGACGCGGCAAGCCGCTTGCAGCTGTGCCCTGAGACTTCTGGCCCAGCCCAGACTGGTGACGCGGCAAGCCGTTTGCAGCTGTGCTCGTCACGAGACTCTGAAACGTTCAAATAAGCACCTTCATTCACCTCTGACTTGCATGCTTCCTTTTTTGCGCGTCCGGCGATGCCCCGCGACGCGGTGGTGGATGCAAGCGACTTGGTGCCGTGGACGCAGAGCTGGCTCACCTCGGCGCACCGAGCACCTCTCCGCGAACAGCAGCTCAAGGGATCTTGTGGATGTGGCGAGAAGATTCCTTCTGAGGCTTGGTGCGTGGGTTATCGGTCAGGCGTTCCGGAACGCGGGCGGCGCCAAGAGGAATGCTCCGTTCATCATGTCGGTGGGATCCCTGATGGAGCTCGAGGAATGGCTCGTCGCTCTTGGCCGCTTCATAAAGGATCAGTACATGTTCGCCCACGAAGCCCTCCCGCAGGTGCGCGCCACCGCCGACTCTGAGGGCTTGCTGCATTGCCGCCTGGGCGAGACAGTGAGCCAACCCGCGGTGCAGATGCGGGACGGAGCTTTCAACTTTTGCCCAAGTGTCAATCCGAGCTGCGGGCACTCGCGCAGCACAGAATCTAAGCTACCTCGGAGGTCCTGCCTGCTGCCTACTGAAATGCAAGCGACCTTGCTGGCCCTCCACGGCGAGGGGCTTTGTCCTGAAGTGCTTCTTTGGTTTGGATGCGCCCCGAGTCGTTTGTGTTAAGTCTGGGGCCGCGTTGTCGGCTCCAGCCTGTGCCCCTCTGCACGAGGGAGGTTCGCACAAGGATCCGAGGGGAGCGCTAGTGGCGTGCATGTGCTTTCTCCACACTTCTGCGCGTCGCCCTCCCAGGAGATCCTCTCCTGTGTTTGTAGAGCTCAACTCGTCGGTGTTTGGATCCCAACTGGCAGATCGCATGCTGCCCGGAGCCCGACGCTGGAGGGAGACGGGAATTAGCGCAGTGGAGCATCCCGGGAGAGTTGAAAGGCAGGCTGAGGCAGGGAGAGGGGGAGATGCGTTGCGAGCGCCAGGCGCACGATCTCATAAGAAGTGGTATCAAGATGCGCCTGTCCAAGGTGGTAGGCTCGTATGAGCAGATTGACAAGGTTAATAAGTCCTTCGACGGCGGGAAGTCTTCGGTGCGTTCACACCTCCCTTACACGTCCCTGCCCGAACGTGTCATCTCACTTGACCCCGCGCATCTCGACCACAGAATTGTTCTCGACCGTGCGGCTGAGATCCGCCCCTTCCCCCGCCTGAGGTCCGCTGCCATCAGAGCATCCCATTGTTGTGGGAGGAGTCCATCACCGCTCATATCCGCTGGCATTGCCTCGCACAAGAGACCGCGCCTACAGGCAGGCCCGCATGCTGCGGCGACCTTCGGTTTTGGGAATGCCGGTGCCAGCCGGCAAGTGTATGTGCTTACACTATGCCAGTCGCTGTAGATTGGTGCAGTAACTGGCTGGAAGGTCTCCCTTCACTGCGGAGTGCGCTGTCTGTATAATCCGCACCCAGAAGGTTCTTGGGATGTAGCTCGAGTCACGAGCATAGTACCTTACCGCGCCACGTCATGTTCCTGCCTGCCGTGCCCCCTTTTGGATGAAGGCATCTTTCAGTTCGTCTAGAGGTGCCATATGCTAGTGACGTCACCGAGGGCGCCCCATGAGGCAGCAGTGCCCATTTGCAACGTTCAGAGAATCGCAGCATGGCGTCACTGGTGCTTCTCCGCATGGACATGGACAGAGTCACATCTCCTCAGGGTGGACTGCAGTGGCGCATGTTTGACATGGCTGAACGAACGCTTATCGTAGAGAGATGGCGTTGTGCCGCCGGGAGCTTGGGCTGACTCTGTAACCTCTGCCGTGCCAAGAGATTCGGGAGAATGGCAAGTACGCCTGCATGCAGTTTTAACTCGAGGTGTAGGTATCTATGCGCTTCCATACTGAGTGGTTCAGGTGGGGTTGGGGCTGGGAACGGGGCGCCGCCGCCGCCCCTGATATTGCTGCAGAAAACGGTCGATTTTGATGTGGAGCGGTCAAAGTCAATGTCAGGCCAACAGCCGCGCGCGGATTCTAATGCTCCGCCAATTGTTGCTCCTTCCAAGCCTGCCGCCTCTAAGCCTGAAGCTTCCAAGCCCGAAGCTTCCAAGCCTGCTGCCCCTAAGCCCGAAGCTTCCAAGCCTGCTGCCCCTAAGCCCGAAGCTTCCAAGCCTGCTGCCCCTAAGCCTGAAGCTCCCAAGCCTGCTGACTCTACACCTGCTGCTAAAGATCCAGAGAATGCAGCAATGACCTCGAAAGCCGAAAGTAAGGATGATGCTCCGGCAGCGTCAAGCAAGGAAGATGCAGAAAAGCCTGCAGCCAATGGAGCACCTGCGCCGTCGCCACCGCCACCGCCAGCATCACAGGAAAGTCCTGCAAAGTCCCCGGCCACAGCAGCATCCAGCACAGCACCGCCTCCACCAAAGTCAGAAACGGAACCAGCACCGCCAACCAAGGCGGAGCCCGAAACAGCAAAGCCGCCTCCCCCATCGCCATCAACAGATGCAAAAGCCGCTCCGCCAGCGCCACCACCTCCATCTCCACCTCCTCAGACAAATGGTGTACCCGCACCCTCCCCCACCACGAGCATCGACGGTAAAAGCAAATCCTCCGCCACCACCCCAAAGGGCCTCCCAGGTCAAGCCTCCACCGCCACCAGCCTCGCCGTCCAACTCGGCAGGCAAGCCGCCACCACCACCACCCCCTAGGGCCACTGTAAAGCCGCCGCCACCCCCCGCTAGATCCTCCCAGAGCAAGCCTCCACCGCCACCGTCCTCGCCATCCACCTCGGCAGGCAAGCCGCCACCACCCCCTCCTAAGTCACCAGCAGACAGCGGAGAACCCAAGAAGAAGTTTGTTTGGGATCCAACCAAGGTGAAAACTATCATATGATGTGCAGTTTTCACTCTCCATTGGAGGAATGTTACATATTTAAGTACACTTGAGGCCCTGGAGGCTTTCAACAGAAGGATCTGTACCTGCTACATTAGGATGCCTTATGCTGGCACTGTTACGGTACACTAGTTGGCGCAAAGCCTACAAAATGAATCTGCATGATCCCGTCTCTTTTGCTTTGTTTTTTATGGACCTGAGTAATGTCCATATAGAAAATGCCTTATCTCGATAAGGTGGGATTATTTTCCACTCCTGGCACATGCTTGAAATTGAACGATGATGTAACAAAACGCAACATAGAATCACATGACATTCGGACATTTAGACTAAAGCACCGGTATTTACACTTTGGCAGTATTTATGAAAGGCTGAACTATAGTAGTCTACATGCGCCAGTAGATGGGGACCAGTGCAATGCCTTTAAAAGCCGATGTGGGTCCGTTTGAAATGCTCAAATATAATGTCTCACTTTGACAGCCGAATATTCGACATTGAATCCTTGTCATTGTGTACAGCGTTATTATCATGATTGCATTGTGTTTAGCATTATTAGCATTGGCATACTGTTTAACTTTATGCGTTAAGTTTGAGTCTATTCTTAATGTTCGTGAAAACGCTGATATCCACATACTGGCTGCTGGTAAGTTTGCGTAAGCGATTTTACCTCTCCATTGTCGTGCAGCTCGGGCCTTTGTAGCGTGCGTGCATGTGATGCATGCACACGTGATATGTGAGTAAAGCGAACATTATAACACCCCATATTCATCACGCGGATGGAATTGACTCTGGGTTTCGTCGAAAAGTCTCAGTTTTGAAACGGTGGCGCTTGCTTCCGAACAGCAGCAGACAACTGTTTGTTGCTTCTGAAATATTCCCAATGTGTGATGACCAGTTGGTCTCAACAAGACCTCTCGTAGTTTGATATACCGTCGACCAAGAACTCGATTCCGATTCACTTTCAACAACTTGGAATACACTTCGGGCCCTTTATTGCGGACGAAGCTCCCGAAACCCGATTTATTATGGGTTTCATAGTCCATCCCGAAAGTCGGGCGTTCCGAAACCCACAATTGGGTTTGACCAATTGTGAGCGGACTGGCAGGCGAAGCTACATGTAGCATCCAAGGGGGAATTCTGTCCGAGTTTGTGACCAAGGTTGTGCGCTTATTATTTGGTGGTTTGTTGGAACGTGGAAGTGGAGAGGGTATACATTTAAGCACTGCTCGGACACTTTCATTGTACCGGGAGGCACGGACAGCTCAGGGCTATGCCCCAAGGCGTATGCCCCATGGG